>QVOA01008845.1:0-18860 GCA_014825685.1 Pseudomyrmex cubaensis | reverse complement strand
AACGCACACAAGCGAGACCGCCGTCGTCCGTGTGCGCTTGTGGAAGAGTGCAGACATACAATGTTCTGTAATTATTTTAATCATTTTTGCAGCCGCGCCACGTTTCTTTGCATTAAATAATTTTTACTTTGAAAACAGTTCCACACAACTATTTTCACCGTTTCACACAAAGCGAAGTCTATAAATGTAAAATTTGACATGATTTAAGACTTTTCACACAAGGCTCTTTATATAATTTCCTAATATTTTATTTTGTACTCACGTATAAACGTATAAGATTTACTCGGCGCTATTTTCTGATATCATTTCTTTTGTTGAATAGATTTATGTAGAGAAACAGTTTTTATGTAGTACAGCAATATTGTAATACTTTTTCTCAATCTCAGTTTCAGTGTCGGTCTCGAGTTTCGGTTTTGGTCTCAATTTCGGTCTCGAATCTTGGTTTCGAATTTCAGTCTCGAGTCTCACAATAAGTTTCTAGTCTCGATCTCGGTCTTTCTCTTTCGATATTTCGGTCTCTATATTTCAGTCTCGATCTCTAGGCTCGGATCTCGAGTCTCGAGCTTGGATTTCTAGTCGTTTCACAAATCTCAGACCTCATCTCTTCTCCCTCTCTCTATCTTGAAATTAGAGTTAAGATCTGAGATTTGAGAAACGACTATAAGTTAGAGTCTCGGTCTCTATATTTCGGAGTCAGTCTTTAGTCTCGGATCTCGATCTCGAGTCTCGATCTTTCGGTTTCTCGGTCTCTAGTTTTGATCTAGAGTTTTAGAATCTTTCAAAGACTCCATATGGTTTGATAGTTTTGACTCATACGAAGACTCGATTTGCTTTCTTAGTTTCGACTCCGTCGGAGACTCGATTTGCTCTCTTGGTTTTGTCTCTTTCGGAGACACGATTTGCTTTCTTAAACTCCACTCTTTCAAAAAGTCGATTTGCTTTCTTAGTTTTGACCCTCTCAAAAACTCGATTTGCTTTTTTTACTCCGAGAAGGTCGAAACTACGAAAGCATATCGAGTCTCCGAAAAAGTCAAAAATAAGAAAGCAAATCGAGTCTCCAAAAGGTTCGAAACTAAGAAAGCAAACCGAGTCTCAGAAAAAGTAGAAACTAAGAAAGCAAACCGAGTCTCCGAGAGAGTCAAAACTAAATAAAGCAAATCGAGACTCCAAAAGAGTCGAAACTAAGAAAGCAATCCGAGTATCCGAGTGGATCGACACTAAGAAAGCAAACCGAATCTCCGAGAAGGTCGAAACTAAGAAAGCAAACCGAGTCTCCGAGAAAGTCGAAACTAAAAAAGCAAATCAAGTCTCCGAAAACGTCGAAAATAAAAAAGCAACCTGAGTCTCTGAGAGAAGCAAAACTAAAAAAAAAACAGAGTCTCTGAAAGAGTCTAAACTAAAAAAGCAAACCGAGTCTCCGAGAGAAGCGAAACTAAAAAAGTTATCTGAGACTCTGAGAAAGTCTAAACTAAAAAAGAAACCGAGTCTCTGAGAGAGTCAAAACGAACAGAGCATATCGAGTCTTAGAAAGATTATGAAACTCTAGATTAATATTCGAGACCGAGAAACCGAAAGACCGAGACTCGAGATCGTGATCCGAGACTAAAGACTGAGACCGAAATATAGAGACCGATACTCGAATTCAAAGTCGTTTCTCAAATCTCAGATCTCATCTCCAATCTCAAGAAAGAGAGAGGGAGAAGAGATGAGATCTGAGATTTGAGAAACGACTATAAATCCAAGCCCGAGATCCGAGCCTAGAGACCGAAACCGAAAAATAGAGACCTAAAGACCGAAAGAGAAAGATCGAGATCGAGACACGAAACTGATTGTGAGATTTGAGACCGAAAAACCGAGTCCAAAACCGAAATTCGAGACCGAGACTGAAACCAAGACCGAGAAATAGTTTTACAATAATACTGTACTATATAAAAACTTTTTCTTTACATAAGTCTATTCAACACAAGAAATGATATCAGAAAATAGTGCCAAGTAAACCTTGTACGTTTATACGTAATTACAAAATAAAATAATAGGAAAGTATAAAAAAAGTCTTGTGTGAAAAATCTCAAATAATGTCAAATTTTACATTTATAGACTTCGCTTTGTGTGAAAAGATGAAAAAATTTGTGTGGAACTGTTTTCAAAATAAAAAATATTTAATGCAAAGAAACGTGTTGCGGTTGCAAAAATTATTAAAATAATTACAGAACATTGTATGTCTGCGCTCTTCCACAAGCGCACACGGACGATGGCAGTCTCGCTTGTGTGCGTTCTGGAATCGTGCACGTAGCACGGAATAGAACCTTGTCCACGTTTAAACTTAGCATATGTATCGACAAGTCGCTCGTGGACATCGCTACGTAGGTGCCAATGTGCACCACCCATAAACATGCGCTAGCTTACGGGGCGGAAAAGCGATCTCAAAACTGTTATTGGCCTGGCCGCTCTCAGGCTTCTCTCTGCCACGTACGATATCAAGTGACACGCACGTGTTTGATTATGTGATCGGTGTGTTTACAGAAGTCTCAACAAAATGCCAGCAAAAGTACATAATAAAATACTCATATATGAAGGTAGCAACTTTCTAAGATACCGTTTAATACTATCCACATTATCTGGAAAATCAGTAAGAATCACAAATATTCGATCGAAAGATGATGATCCCGGTCTTAAAGGTTAGTCACAACTGCTGAATGTAAAATCGTTATACACGTATTATTTTCTTCTCTTTGGAAGAAAATTTCATATTTACATTTTTTTTACGTTACATTCTTTGTGTTGTATCTTACAGAATACGAGATCAGTTTTATTCGCTTGCTGGATAAAATGACAAATGGCACAAAAGTAGAGTTAAATGAAACTGGAACTAATTTGTATTATCAGCCTGGTTTATTGAATGGTGGTGAATTGGAACACGATTGTAGCCTGCAAAGAGGTATCGGTTATTACTTAGAAGGAATGATGATACTTGCTCCATTCTGCAAAAATCAGCTTAATCTCAAACTCAGGGGAATAACCAACAATACTACAGGTATATTATTTCTCTCATTATGTATCTATAACTCCATTATTGAAAGTCAATGCTTAAATATTTTATTCTGGCATTAGATCCTTCAGTGGACAGAATTCAGACTGCTGGTGTACCAATATTGAAGAAATTTTTAGCTGGTGACAATGAAGTTGAATTAACCATTCGTAAGAGAGGAGCAGCACCTCTGGGAGGTGGTGAAGTACACTTTAAATGTCCCATTAGTCGTTATTTAAGAACACTTCAGGTACTTAATATTTGATTTATCATATATTTTCTGACCAATCATATTCTATGGACTGATATATATTTCTTAAATATGTATAGTTGGAAGACAGTGGAATGGTGAAGCGTATCAGAGGTACTGCGTGCAGCATAAGAGTTTCTCCGACAATAGCCAACCGTATCGTTGACTCGGCAAAAGGTGTTCTTCTCAACTTTATACCAGACATATATATTTATACGGATCACTGTAAGGGAGCGAACAGTGGCAAATCTCCAGGTATAAGTGACGCTTGTATTTAATATTGTAATCACATAAGTTATAATGTAATATTAGCTGTTATGTTACCTGTTACATTACAGGTTTTGGAGTTACTTTGGTAGCAGAGACAACCAAGGACGTGTTCTTCGGTGGACAAGCATTTTCACCAGTAATGACAACGGGTTCATTGCCATGTGTACCTGAAGATATCGGCAAAGAAGCCGCAATGAGACTTTTAGATGAAATTTATAGGTAAAGAGAATTTATAGTTGTGTAATGCTACATGTTTGTTTATTTTTGCTCGAACGTTTGGAAATTTGCAGAAACGGATGTGTAGATTCTCCTTTTCAAAGTATGACCGCTGCATTTATGGCTCTTGGCAAAAAAGACGTTTGCAAAGTTACAGTAGGACCGTTAACTCCAGCAGCGTAAGTACTATTTTGTTCTTTTTTAATTTGGCAATTGAAGCAAAATTCAAGTTCGTAAATTTTCAGGATACAATTTTTGCGCGACTTACGTGACTTCTTCGGAGTGGTTTTCAAGATAGAACCGGTCAAAGAGGAAAACGAAATATTGCCCCAAGTGCGCTTGACTTGTCTAGGCATTGGTTATACTAATATAAGCAAACGAACTTTGTAATGTTGTAAATAAGACTTGAGTATTTATATTCAAATATATGATTTTATACCGAAATATTACAGAAATTATATGAAACACCTGTGTGACAATAAATATGTGCGCGCTATATTTTCAAAGTTTATCTAGAAATATTTTGTCCAGTGCAATTGGACAATTCTAGGGATTTTGCGACCATTGGCGACCATTGTCCCGGCCTGACGACACACAGGTTATGTTTCATACGGTTGCTGTAGCATCGCACATCTGAACAAAATATTTGTTTCTTAACAAAATGTCCGTGATATTTCGGAGAATTTTTAACACATTGCAAAGAGCCAATTGTCAGGCACTGAAATATAGCACTGTCATCGAGAATCAGATCGAAAATCAAGCTGACAATACGACGGAAGAGAAAGACATCGTCGTGCCGATTATATCGAAACGACAGTACGACGATGATGACCGTTTGTATCAGAAAATCCGCGAAGTATGGATCGAGAACTTTGACACCGTGGAGGAGAAGAAATTAGGTTTGATGAGTTTGCATCCGCACGTCTACGCGACTGCACCTCGTATGGATATGATTCACCAGAATGTGAGGTGGCAACAAATGTATCGCTGGGTGGTGAGTGTCAAATTGTTTTTACATTTTTACACATTTTAACTGGCAAAACTTCGATGTATATTTGTTTTCTTTGCAGTGTTACGCGCACACAAAAACTCGAGCCGAGGTCAAGGGTGGCGGTAGAAAACCGTGGCCACAGAAAGGTACGGGTCGGGCTCGTCATGGAAGCATACGTTCACCGTTGTGGAGAAAAGGTGGAATAGCACATGGTCCAAGGTCTCCTACAACGCACTTCTACATGCTACCGTTTTACAATCGGGTGTTTGGTCTCACGTCGACGCTGTCTGTAAAATTCGCGCAAGATGATCTGCATGTAATTAAGAATTTAGACATTCCGACATCAGAGCCTTCCTACATAGAGCAGCTGATAGAGGAGAGAAATTGGGGACCGTCTGTTCTTATTGTGGATAGCTACGATATCATGCCTAAAAATATCACATTGGCCACAGATCAAATCAAGCATGTCAATCTGATGCCTGTTTACGGTGAATACATTGAGATGCAATATACTGTGAAATTGAAAGAGCTTGATTGCTATGAAGCTAATTTCTTATATATTTTTCTAGGTCTAAATGTGTATAGCATGTTAAAACACAATACTCTGGTACTTACAGAGTCAGCAGCCAGATTGATAGAAGAGAAATTACTTTATCAGTTACACAGAGCAGATCACAGAGAATTGCAACGTAAATTTAATCTGAGTCAAAAATAAAGAACATCGATTTTCAAATGAAATTAGATGTTCGTTGTTATTTATACACGTGTATACACGTGTTCACATATATATACATCTTAAATATCTATACAAATGATCTAGTATGAGATAAGAGAAACGTATAAAATAAATTGTTACTACATTTCAATTGTCATTGTTTTCTATTTTGTTGCTATGCCGAAGACGTGCCGTCTAGAGAGAATGAAGTGAAACCAGTGAGAAACATATCCTTCCAGTTCCAATATCGTCCACGATACCTTTTTGAAACCGACGTTTTCTATCTCGGCGACGCAGTCGGCATCTAAACGACAATCGCCGAATAAAGAAGGCCATATGCCACTACGTGTCAACGCTATTTGCAACCATCGTACAAAAGTATCTGTCTCCGGAACGTGTTCCATGAAAATATACGTTCCTCCCTGTAGAAAAACGCTTCGGTAATTGACAACAACCTTTTTTATACAGATTTTGTACTAAAATATAAGAAATAATGAAAAGACCAAGTGATATTTCTTACCGGAGCTAATACTCTGTAAATTTCCTGAAGGGTACCTTTCACTGATCTCACGGAACACAGCGACCTAGTAGTCACCACCACATCCACACATCCCGTCGACACTTCCCTCAAAGAACTCCCATCGCCTACTATCAGCCGCTCGATAATCACATGAGAAAATTGCCGCGAGCGATTTCCTTTAACCAGATATTCACCGAGCCGGATGTTCCAGTCGACGCCGATGAGATGCGTGCCCTTCGGATAGAACTGTATATTTTCACCTACAAAGAACGCGTGGATCAAGTCAAATAAACAACGTAAATCTTCAAATAACGCACTATAAATAAGTAAAGGAAGAGTTTGCGGCGTCGCGCCGCAGTTTTTGCCTTCAGAAGAAAAAACAATCGATTAGTTCTCGTTTAATTAATACCGTGCGCAAATCCGATCCACACCCGTTTTAACGCCAATTTCGAGGACGCGAAGGCAGCCCATGGAACGTAACATTTCGTCGTTGGAAACAACGCAGTTCAGCGTGCTAAAGAGATATTCCCTGTACGGACTGGACAGTTCGGCGCATTCCGTTTCGTATCCCAAAAGGTGAGCCTTGTAAATATCTCTCAGCATCGTGGGCCACTTTCGAATTGTCCAGATCGCGATGCACAAAACTATCATCGCGATCAATCCGTAACTCGATATTACGTCGCGCATCCATAAGTCGTTGTTGCTCATTTTCAGTAAAAATGTAAAAAGATGACGATAAAATTTACTCGAACTGAAAATATATCGGAGTCTGGCACAAAAACGCAAAATAGGTTTTTTTACGCAATTTGTTTTGTATACAAAAATATTATACACTATGTTTTATATAATATTTTTTTAGGTAAATTAATTCTATTCGAGTGAATCGGAGATTTATTCAAATTAGGTTAATCACGTGAAAATGTTTAAATTACACGCGTATAACTTTTTGTCTCAATAACTTTAATAATATTTTTTCGATATTTAATGTATTTATTCTCAATAATTACAACTTCACAACGTTAGAAAATTACACAGCAACTGTGTAATAAAATCCGTTTATAACTTTACGTAAGAAACACTACTGTCGTCATCGTTTGCTTGTTTTGCCCGATACTGAAAACAAAAAAATCAGCATGTTCATTATCGCATTGTAACAGTGACGGCTCCGTATTTTTAAAGACCCTGAAACTAATTTATATTTCTGTTCTGAACGTATATAAAATTTTATTTATGTGTGTACGCGTGTGATGATTTCGCTCAACGAGCGAGACGAGAAATCACGATCTTGCGCGAAGTGCATCGGCGAGTCGTAAAAGTCGCGCCGTTTCGGCGAGAGCGCGTTCGAACAAAACAGGGGGACGATTCCCGATGGTCCGCGAAATGGTTTCACCGAGTGCACGACAGAATGGGAAACAAGTAATCGGCTCGGGTTCCGGAAACAATGCTCGCGCAGTTTTCGAAACGCGAAAAAAGAACGCGCCCGCCGCCGAGTGCCTCGAGAGGGTGACACACAGTGGCAAGGGGAAGGAGGAAAGGGGATGAGAAAGATGCCCGATGAAAGCGAAAACATATCGGCGCAAGGGGGTACCTCTTTGTTTCGCGGTTTCAAGAGTGACCATAAACAAAAAGCGCGATCGGGCAATTTTGGCTCGCTCGGCCGAGTACGTGCGCGCGCGGAGTTCATTGTGGCGCAATTTCGCGAGTCCGTGGAGAGGCGTTTTGTTTGCCGCATCGGGGCGGAGAGGAGGCCGGTCGTTTTCACGGCGGTTCGTTGATTCGAGAGAAATCGCCGCCGCTGTGAAATGCATCTCCTCCTTTTGCTGCGTGAACGCGACACACGGTGGTCGCACGCCAGGTAATCGCCAATGTCTAATGTGAGCGACGTGTTCGCTTCCGCGTGTAATTTAGAATTTTTCTCGCCGCTACGTTCGCCAAGTATCGTCTAACATTGTCATTGCGCGTATAATTTTGAATTTTTTTCGCGCGGTCATGTTCTCGCTCTCGTCAAAAAGTTTCCCGTTGCATAGACGTAAATCTTGTTGCGCAACTTGACTGTCATTTGTTCGGGCGTAAATCGTGTATGTACTTCGCGCGCGAAATGAAATTGAAAGAGAGAAAGAGATAGCCGATGCTGTTAGAAAGACGCCATATGTCGGCCGTGTGCGTTACTAATAAGTCGGCGTCGCGTGTCAAAGGACGTCACATGCGACGCGCGCGTTTGCCCTCCCGTTTTGCCGCGGGTTCTCGCGCAATTAGCCGAGCTAAATGCCGCCACACTTTACGTAATCGCTCGCCTCCTGCTAGCTGCTTTATCCTTCCTGACGCAAGTAAGAGAGAAAAAAATAAGAGAGGAAAAAAAAACTATTTTGCCGCCAACGGCACATCTGCTGCCGCGCGTCCGCCATTTTGTGTCTGCAACTTGACCGAAAAAAAAAAAGCGCGACGTTAAGTAAATACGAAATAGATGATTTATGTGTAAATTTGAGTCAAAACATTGAGATAGAAATGAAGGAAAACATATTGCGTTCTTTGAATCGAGAATCGACCTTTCTTTTTCTCCTTCGACACGAAGTTTCATCTTTTTTCTTTATTCTTTCATCTCTCGCCGCTTGCCATTCTTTTGTACTTTGAACACAATGGCTAGAAACGCGTCAGCAGGTTTAAACATACGGAATTTTCGAGTATCACGACGGCTTATTGCCGAGCACGAAGCCGACCGCCTACCTATCTTCTTGATCTCTCGAGAGTGAAAAATATTTAAATGCTGCTGTCGCACGATTCGAATTCAATATCGCGTCAGCGCGAAAAAAAAAAAGCACAACGACGTTACGACCCGCTACGCGAATCGAGAGTTGTGTATCAATTGTAAAATGCGTTTGATTACACTGGTGAAATTTCGCAACTTCCGCATTTTTCGAAATTTGAAATATAAATTCCAGAAGAAATAAACAATTTGTTTATTCGCGACATATAATTTGTAAACTGACCAGCAGTCTTTGTTTGCATTAATTGTTTCTTTTTTATTTTGTTTTTCACATTCATGAGTTTTGCGATATTTTTTTAACGTTACATTATTGCGAAAAAGCTTGTCTTCGTCACAAAGTATTAAACAAAACGCTATTGTTTCAGGTACTTTTATGCTTACACTATCTATACCTGGCACGGCGCATCATGGCGGAGAGGAAGATACTCGAGCCGCTCTTTTTTAAGTGCCGCCACGACAGCGAAGTCGGTCGCATTGTCTCCATTGTTGCTGAATTGTAATCAATATTGTCACAATATAACGGCATTGTCCGTAGCACGGTCGTCTTGTCCCGGTAAGTGTGCTTCACGTCAACTCTTTCTTTCTTTGACGAACTTGCAGTAAATTTGAATGAAAATCTAGCCGTAAACTCTCTCTCTCTTCGCGAATAAATTTCTAAAACTAACCAGAGCATGAAACACGCGCAAAAAAAACCGAAACACGTGAAAGACTTTTGAGATTTTGAGAGAGAGATTTATGAACTTACTACTTTACCATTGGAAATTACTCGATTCAGTTTTAGCGCGTACTTGATACTAAGGCTAGCTTCTTTATCAAGTTAAATTTATAACACAGTATAAAGAGAATGATGTAAATCAACAAGATAATATAAAATTTATGTTTTTTTTTGTTTTATCTGACGCAGTTATTTATTGTATGTGATTTTCACTTGCAAGAAAATATGCACCGAGTTGCATAAATTACTGGATGCGTTCGCGTCTATGCATATTTTACTAGACAGTCATAAATTACATTCTTTATTATAAAATAGAATAGTTAAAGCCATTGCTAATTGTGTACATTAAAATCTACAATAAATTTGAATTACCGCAACGAGAGAAAGAAAGTGACTCGACTTTAGTCTGAAAGAGATAATGTGTAACTGTCTGAAAGTACACGCAGTATTAGATTTATTGTGCTTTTTTCCGCCTTATACATCATTGTCATTGTTGCAGATATGCTTGTTGGTTTTTCTATTCAGTCAATAATATTTATTTGCTTCTCAAGGCTTATGTTTTATTAGAACGTTTCTTTTAATATAGCAGGAAACGTCTAACTAAATAGACTCAAGGATGTGTAACGATCTAATCAAGAGTTAAAATGACCATCAAAGTGAAGGGTTGCATTGTTCACTACACCAGTTCGAAGTTTGTCATGATGATTAGACATGTGTTTTCAACACATTCCCTGCGCACGCGTCTCACAAGTGAATAATGTATGTGTGTGGACGAGGAGGAGAACTATTTATATAAGACATATTTCTTCTAAAAATTCTTTTACTCGCGCTGTACGGATTAGTTAAAATGATTCTTAGCACTTTGTTTCTGATAAGTCTATAATCTTCAAATCTATCGATATAACGATCGATTTGCCAATATCTATCACACCGATCGATTTTGAAGTGCGATTCTACTGTTGACATGTAGTCACAATCATGTAGTCACACACACAATAATATAAATAAAAGTATAACTTTTCTATCTTTTGACGCAACATTTTATATTTACGTATATAGAACAGATACTGTCGTTTCTTAGGTTTAGCTTTTATCGGATCATTCGCAGGTAAAGATAGAAAAAAGAAGATTGATCGCGAAAGATCATTGTGTGAATATCGGTGGTGGAAATAAACACATCATACGCTCCGGGACCGGAGGGTGGATTTCCCGCGATTCTCTCTCCCTTTCCCTTCTCCGTGTCTTCGTGGTATTTCTGTAATTTCTACCTCTGCGGTATACCTGTGTGTGTGTGTGTGTGTTATGTATGGCAACGGCGGCAGCTGCATTCTAATTGAATTATCTAGTTTTCAATTCGACGCGGAGATTTCGGGCGAAAGGCCCGACGAAAAGTCATAAAGGCTAAATATTGATGAAAATGCCAAGGTATTGTACCTCGGGCCCCCGGTTCGTTCCTTGTCGAGGGCGTGGCTGGCCGATTTGTGTGAGTCTTTGTTTGTCATTGCCAGATCTCTTGCAATGGTGCCCAGATGCCGCCAATGCAATGGTAACGATGCCCGATTTTGGGGATGGACTCAGGTAAAAAAGGTGGAGCGCGCATTCTGAAGAAGGTGGTGAAAAATACTCGCCAAGACCGCTTCGTTACTTATCCTTGTTTATCGGAATCAGACGCCGCGGTAGGTAAAGTTTTCCAGACTTTTCCCAGATTGCTTGGGATATCGGTGATGTTTGTCAAAAAAATTTAAAACCCACACAAATAAAGTCTCCTTATCTTAAATTTTCTCTTTTGAACGTTTTTAAGTAAATATTTGAAGAAAATTAGATATCTCATTACTTTGTATTTGGTCGGTTTTATCGACAACATCTTTTCAATTAACGTTTTTGTCTGTGTATTCATTCTTTTGCGTATAATGGACGACATGTCAAGCAGAGAAAAATCTTCCAAGAAAAGTATTCTCAAAAGAAAAATATCTGTGAGAGATGAGCTGAAGCAAACCTGTTAATCTTCAAAGAGCGGTAGTAAAAATTGTCAAAAATTTGTGGGTGGCTAGATCATAAATTAGTAATCTTTATTGCGTAAAAACGATGATGGAGTCCGAGCGGAAGCTCGAATAGATAGAGCAGAGTTCTGCTCTCGACAGTTTTTGCGTCAAGACTAATGGTGGACCACTTTGTATTGTAAAATAAGTCAAATTCTTTACCGCACGTGTTGTACAATACGAACACGATCTCGAATGACACGCGTGACGTATGCCGACCATTATGATAATTTGCTATCTTAAAATACCCAATACCCTATGATCATGAGGATACGATGCCGTGACAAATTTTATGTAGCGTAACAAAACTATTGACTTGAAGGCAAAAGTTTTGTATTATTTTCTATTTCTTAAATGTAAGTCACAGCGGTCAGAATATTTTCTGACGCATTTTTCTCGATAATTCTATTAAGTGTTAATTTCACAATTTTCTTTCTTACTCTTCTGAAATAATGCAGTAAAATTATGTGACAAAAAAAAAAAAAAACGTTAATCAGCGTTAAAAAGCGGTAAAATAATTTTGTAAACACGTGAGTGTAAGATGAAAATATTATATACAGTCAAAAAGGGATCAGTGAAAGAACGTCTAAGAGAGTTCTATCAGACGCTCATCCCGGAAGTTCTTTTTTTCTTTTGTCAGGTCGAGTACTGCCAATGAGCTCTATTTCAAGATATCAAAGGGTGACGAAGTCTCGCGACGATTCGATGATGGCAAAATATTCGAGAAAAGAAATGGAGGGTGGCCGGCTAATATCTACCCTGTTGTACAGTGTCCCCCAGACGCACGAGGCGGCAGACACAGCCATTTACTATTCACCTCCGCTGCGCGGCGTGCCAACAATATCGTCCATTGACATTTTCTGCTTTCACACACGACGTCGTGCACCACGACGCTCCGCCCACGATCGAACTACAGAGAACCGCCGACTACTTCTCAGACCGTAAGGGCTCTATCCTGATTTTCTTAGTGCTCTTTTCACTGTGGAGAGTTCGAAGAAGTAGCTAGTCTAGGCTTTTTGAAAAATATGACCAGAAGTAAACTAGCACATTATGCGGATGAAAGAAGATATTTAGAGCATGTAGAAAATATTTAGAAAATGTAACAGAATTCCGAAAGTAAGTAGGTATATAGAAAATAAACAGAGATTGTTAGAGAATTCCAAAAGTTTTGAGAATTCCAAAAAAACTTGAGCTTACCGATAATTGTCTCGTATTTTGTGATTCTCTTTTTTCTCAGGTAGTTGTGAAATGTAATATTTCTCTTTTTCTTTTGTTTTTTTAAAATAATTCTCCTGGCGTTCTCACGACCTCCGAAATAGTCAAGTCAGTCTTCTCTGCGGATACTTTAAAAAGCGATTTCTTCGTCGTTTCTGGCTTCCTGTTTGCTGTCACAAAACAGCAGAAGCCGCTCTCATTATCAACTTGTTAACTTGAAAGTTATCGAGAGTTTATACGGGCGCTATATTTCGACCAGACAGGTCCTTCTAATAGCTGGTTGGATTCATCGAGGGTGGCCTCGTAAGGGCGGTGCTTTCATCTTTATCGGCATCTTTCACTGCGGAGACCTGTTTTGCGTTTTTCCCATCTCTCGTGGTAATCTTCCCTTCTTTATGTGTGTATATGTTTGTGACATGTATACGTTATCATAAGCACGAGGGCTCTCTTATTTCTTGTTTTTAATCTGTTTCTTGTTTTCCTCAGACGTATTTTCTAGATATGTAACACGAAAAGGATGTACTTGAGCGTATATAAATATTAACTCTTCGATTTTCAAGTGTATTAAATTTAAATTCAATTTTTTTAATTTTAATTTTTAATTTTGAAACATATCTGTTTGAATACTGTGCTGGTTTTGCTGAGATATATAAAATTTTCGTTCGATATGTTAACTTCGAAATTCGCTGTAGATAATTCGCGATGTATTGTGTAAAAAGAGATTTAATCGAATTCAAGCGCTTCGAGATCTTATTCACATTTTCATCAATGATATTCACACCAGATTTAGCAAGATTCGTTTCTCTGTTGAAAATACACGTCACGCTCGGGGATCCGCTCAGTCGGGCTTTTCGAGAAGAAGTAATTTGGATTTATCGAACATCACGCACATCACGCGCGCGCGCATAGAGACTCTCGGGTGCAAGGCGGAAAGCGGCCAGGTGCGAACCCAGACGAGCCCAGAACTAATGGAGCTACAAATCAATGGTGCGATGGGTCATCATTACTTTCGCTAACACAACGTGTTTACCACACAGAAAACCGACGTACGAATATATCCTCTTTCGGCACGACAGAGGGGAAAGACACCACCGATCCACCTCTCATCCCTCACGCTCGATTGCTCGTATTGTATCGCGTGCAAAATGATTCGGCGGTTCCTGTTTGTTGCACCGTGCTAATCGAAAGAGACGAAAGGTAACACGTATAACGCGAATGTATGTACGCGACGTGAAAAGATCACTCGACGACAATCTTATCCCGCAACGAAACCGTTCGGATTGAAGGATGGAAAACCGGACGACGCGGTTCGGACTTCGGTGAGACCTCGGAAAATCGATCGGTAATCAATTCGACCGAGAGATGCGATAAGAAATAAATATTATCTGAATGATGTGTGTGTGCGGATATTACATATTGTTTTCATCGCGAGCAAATAAACACTCTGTCTTCGCTCCCGATTCATCCCCCGAGCGTCAACTGTGTGTGACGTTCAGCGGCGCGCTGGTAAAGAATCAATTTCTGGCGTGCGAAGGTAAATAAATAGCTGTCCACAAAAGAGCGACAGAGCGATCGAGCTCGGAACCGAATATGAACGCGGCCGAGGCGTTTGTGGTACATGCCGCTGGTCGGATTTGACAAATGCGGCGATGGCAGAGAGAAAGAAGTCGGTTAGTTGTGAGTTTCCCTGTGATCTGCCCAGGGTATGGTCGGTCCTTTTCCCGACCCTTCCCATCGTGTTTCCGTTTGTGCGTGTCGCACGTGTGTATATACACATATAGATCGACGCGCGCGCACACACGAGCGCGCGTGTTTGTGTGTGAGTGTACTGCCCCCACAACGTGTCGCGCATGGAACTTACACAGTTCTGGCTCTAACATTATTACTATTAGCTGCGCCCGCTTACGGTTACGGCTCTATTATTGCCCGCCATAGAGAAACTTCACCTCGGGGCTTTTGCTCGCCGCGAGAGCGTGCTGCGCGATCTCTCCCTCTCTCCTTTTCCCGCCGTCTCTCTTTCTGTTCTCCCGACTCAACGAAGAATCGGAGACCCGCAGTCGTGATTAATGACTTGCTCCTCTCAGAACCGAAAGAGAGAGAACCGGCTACTGTCGTAACGAAACATCTCTCGAGTACGTTCAAGAATCATCCCGGCTCAGGCAAAAACCCACGCGTTTTATCCTCTTTTTATTTTTTTTACAGTAAAACAACGTTGCTAGTTCACTGGTATTTTTACGTGCGAAACGTTGTCTCGAATTTGGATTTTAAACAAAATTATACGCACGCGGGAGACAGTGGGCGCACGCGCGCGCGTTGATGCACATTGGTTTGAATCGGTCGTCAACTTGAAACTGTCACTATTCACCGCATGGCACTTTCGACTCGTTCCGACGCTTTGTCGACATGTTGTCACCAATTGTCGCGCGCTGCGCCCCACGAGTTTACACACAACAGGGTGACGTGCAGTTTATGCGATTCCATTGTCAAGCGGCTGGTTTCTTCTTAACCATACGTGCGCATATATTACATACATGCGCGGAAAGAAAAAGTCTTCGAATATATGCTCAATGATTTTGTCACAGACAGATAATTTCTCAAAAACTTTCTATCAGATAGTCAACGTGTTCAAAAAACTTTTGTCACGCGACAAAGTAAACTCTCATGTTGATTAAAAGCAAAAAGAAAGTACTTAGTTAGGATCGCTTTAATCGCTTATTAATTTTCATGATAGACGACGAGATGTTGCCTATATTTTGATCATCTTTAAGTATTTTCATAAATATTATACATGCAACCAGAGGAAACATAAAGTTAACCGACTCGAAATGCGTTTCCATCAAGGTTGCCGCCATTTTACATTCCGCGTAGGCGTGTTTCATCTCGCGATTACTTCGCCACCGCAATTACCGCGGTGGCTTTATTTATTGAAAATGATCAAGCGCAATAGGGAATTTTCGCTTAGAATGTAGCGCAATTAAGTCGAAGGAAACTCATTTTTAATTCATTAACCGTCTCACGGAGAGACGACTTACAATCGCGCATGCAAATACGCGCGGTCGAATATCTCCGCTCAGCATCTCCGCGCGTGACACCGCCGAAGCTGTGAATAATCATAATTTCGCAAGAGGGTAATATTCGTGCAAAAGTGTTGGTCTTAATCACAATCCGTTTCGCGGATCCGGTTTCTCGCGGACTTACGCGGCGTAATTATCGCGAACAAACTCTCGAGAACTCTCGAGAACTTTAAATTAGGACGTAATGAAAACATTCTTCGCGAAGGAAATAACTTCTGTGGTCTAATTACTGCGCGAACGGAGAGATATGTAATCGAATGTAATACCAACCGGTGCTCGTTAGTATGTAGTTTAGTGGTGGCTCTGATTGTTCATTTTTTTTTTCTTTTTTTTTTTATTGTTCATGTCTCATTCTTTTAAATTAAAAAAAAGAGCGAGTTAAATATTAATTTTTCTGTTGATCTCATTAAATGTGTCTTCTCGATTCTAAATAAGAATCGCACTTAATTTGTCAATTATTCACTTTTGCAAATTTTTGCATTAATTGTTGTATTCAATTGAATTATATTGAATTATATTTAATTGAATTTACGCGCGCAGGATTTGTAAATATTTTATAAATACATTACGTAAAGCAAGAGAGATTCGAGAGAGACGCGTACATCTTTTCAGTAAAAAGAAAAAAAAAGAAAAAGAAAAACGCATAATGCGCGTCTATTTGAGCCGCAAACAAGCAGACAATAAGAACACGCATCTCGATTGTCGCGTCACAATATCCAACACAATACGGGCAACAATTGTATCCATCAATGTCGCTATCCTACACCGCCGCCCTGTAAATTAGTCCTCCAGGATCCCATGACGCATCCCGTGAGACTCGCATGTCGTTCCCGGTTACTACTACAATGCCATCAAAATCCTGTCACAGGAAACCCAGAGAAGTGCTCGATTGGTCCCGCCGAGACTTTTCATTGTCGCCGTTCTTTAGTTAGAAGAAGATTCTCTCACTCGATCGATATTAAATGATTACCAGTCGAGAGAAATCGGCGTTTAAATCATCTCCCCGTCCCGGACGCGCGTGACGTGTTAATTAAACCGCGTAAAATTTATCTGTTGTTTGAATAGAGTTGCTTCTCGCTAGAGTCGCGCGTGTCACATCATCCTGTTGGAAACACGAGTGCGGCCGATGCGTGCAACATCCGGTTTACTCGCGCGCAATTAATTATTCTCGAAAGAGGCAATTAACGATCGTTTTGCACATTGTTTTTTTCGGAAAAATAAATCGACGCGACTCATCGATCCCGTCGATCTATCGGTAGACTCTCTCATTGTGTGACGGACCTCACGTGCATTGGCCTTAAATACATTCTGGGAATTAGCTCGCGTATGGCCCCGACACTGCCGTAGAAGAGAATCCGACCTACGTAATCCCGGGTAAGGATAATCTGACCTCAATAGCGTGACACGCTGCGAATTTCGAGTGTAAATCCTCCACTTAAGCAATGCGCTCGCGTGGTTTTTCCATTGTGACGGGCTTTGAATGATGCATGTCTCTCGTGTTAACACGGATTTGAACATCGTATTGTCGGGAGGGGGAACACGGATATTCGTCACAAAACGACGTCTTGAGTGTCCGAGGACTTAGGCGCATTACCTTCAATTACAGCGATTGTAAAAGTTGAATAACGAAACGTGACTCTTGTTTCGCTATTGAGAAAACGAGAGGTCGCGAAAAAATTGAATTTTTAATTTCTCTTTCGACTCCAACACAATCATTTTTATTATTGCGACAGTTTGAGAATAATTAATTATTCTTTTTATTCTCCCGTAATTACCTAGAGTAGCTAAAAATTGTTGCCAGCACCGTCGCGAGTCGTCGAGAAACTTTTTCGCGTGCGTACAGTTTGTAACGCGCAATGTTTTTTTTTTTTATGCACGCGTGCGCAACAAAACGAACATTGTTCGTCTTCTTTCTCATCAGGTGCTCAGGACGTTGTTCCGGGAACGTCTTCTCGTTAGATGTCTCGTTGAGATAGGAGTTACTTTGGTAGCTCGTAATACGATATTCAGGTCGCGCTGCAAGGGGACCGGTGGCGCAGGCAAAATGCAAGTTCGGGGGTCCCGTCGGCCAAGGGTGCGCCAGTTGTATTTGCTCAATTTACAGTTACGTAATTCCATAATGAAGGACCGACGTTTCTTCTTTCTTTTTTTTTCGTCCTCGATCGATTCGAGAAACGCAACGAGTAGCGCCGTCGCCAACAATAGCAGCTTCTGGGATTTTGCGAACGACTAGACCCTCACAATGGGGCGAGTCGTAGAGGCGGTGCCATGGGGGTGTCGTGTTTCGCAGTTGTTTCTATAAACAAGGAATATAAAACAGATTTTCTATCCGGTGTGTTCCCAGAGTGAGAAACTGAAGAAGGCCGAGTTGCCGTTCGAAGTCTCGCGTCGAGTCAAACTGAATTTCACAACGCACGCATCCGCGAGTTTATTCGAAATATTTATAAGTTACCCTGCTCCAAAAGCAGACATTTTTTCAAATTCGAAAAACGTGTGCAATAATGAGACACCGCGTCTTTGGGTTTCACGAAAGATTTTTCAATTCCGCGCTCCGAGATTTCAACGATTTTCGTTTTTCACGGTGACTTCTGAAAGCAGTGCAGAATCATCGAATCCGATTGTTCGCGTTCGCGGCACGCGCGAGTTTTTCAATGAGAGAGAGAGAAAAAAAAATTCTCGCCGTAGAGAGAAGAATAAAAACAGTTTTCGGTTTGCTGCATCATCGTCTCTTTTCACGAGCCTTATTCCCGTTAGATGAAGATCGACGTCGGAACAAATTTCTACATTACTGGATCTTGCACGTGAAAAGGGAGAGTTACATAATTGGCCGCGAAAGAAGCGTATCAACGATGAGTGGCGGTTTTGGCGCTAGATAGGGGTTTGTTTTGTATCCAATGCTGCCCTCCCCTTCTCATTTCGCTCGCTCGAAGCTCGACCCACTTAGTCGCGTTGCTTTGTGCGGGGCCTAAAATAACACCTACAGCTTGTCGACTCTCCGCCAAGAGTCGTCCCTAATTTCTCGAATGATTGAACTCTCGTTTTCCCTTTGAAAACAGCGACGAC
>QVOA01008844.1:0-31010 GCA_014825685.1 Pseudomyrmex cubaensis | reverse complement strand
TTTTTAACAAAAATCGCATTATCTATAATCTACACGAAAACGTACGAACGTGTGATGCATAAAATAATTAAAAGAAAAAACACAACCTATCGATATTATATTTTAATCGAAGATAATGTAATGTGTGTTTCAATTGACAAAATTATTCGTGCAGGAGTTGAAAACACGTAAAAAAAAAAACAGAAACGAAAAAAATATCATAACGTATTGTATAACAATAACGTGACTGTTTCGCATGCTTTGTCTTTCCGATCTCTGTTTAAAAATCTCGAAGGCTCGAATTTACTCAATTATTACTAAAGAAACAGGCCCAAACTTTGTCAATGCGACAATGCAGCAATCTTTGGCGCCATGCAAGATGCACCACGTGTTTCATGGACGCGAGTCGGCCGATGTAAGAGCCGCCATTTTTGCGAAACGTGACTCACCTGCGAACCGGATCTTGATGAGGTCCAGCGGATGCAGCATCAGGGTCGAGACGACGCCGCCGGATATACCCGCGACGAAGTGCTCGTACTTGAAATTGCTGAGGACCTTGAGCTGGCGGAAACCGCCCGGCGTGTTGTTACCCTTGATCGCTGACATGTTCGTTACCGAACCGTCGCAGGCGTTTGTGATCGGCTCCACATCCGGGCCAGCGCTAGCAGCGATATGCGCTTCCACTCTGCGGCATATCTCTTGGTCAACGGGAGGCACTGTCGCCGGGATCTCGTAGCGTCACTTGTCCCCGAAATCGTTTGAAAAAAACGCGTCCCACGCGGTCTCCTCTTGTTCGGGATCACCGTCTCTCGCACGCTTGCTGGCCACGATTGATTACGCAATCACGACCGATCGCTCCGTACCACATACGCCGAATGTTACCGCCATACTGCTCGCAGAGCAGCTGTGAGCGGCGCTGCCAGCCTGAACCCGAACGTTTTGCGCGCGTGCGCGATGGCGCGAGCGCTAGCAGACGGCTCCGATTTGTCTGCCGCGCATATCCGAATGACGTCTGAACAGGTGGACAACCTAGGTCACGTTCCGATATTCACTGCCAATACTAAAAATCTATACTTCACATCACATGTGCTATAGATTTCTAGTACTGGCAGTGAATATTGAAAAGGAATGTGTTGCGATAAGTTGCCTTTCGACACACACCTTGACAAGCGCCTGAGAGGTAGGCAACTCAATGTGCTCTTGTGTGCGGTGAGTTGTTTATCTCCCACGCGAAGTCAGACATCGCATAGCGGAGTAACCGATCATCGAAGATCTCATGTTTGATGACAAAAAATACTCGTCTCTATCTCTTCTATTATTTCAGAAAAACAATCTGTATTTATTTCAAAGTTATTCTTGAGTATTTTGAATACATTTTTTTTAGAAGTGTAAATTTTTTACACATGATTATTTGAATTGACATTTTTCAGTTCGTGAATTCATATGAAATGCTAGATTTGCATCACATATATGAGAATACTTATTTTGCCTCTCTGCAGCGCATCGGCTCTTACTACCAGTTAAATTTCGTTAGTTAGTTTTAAACTATGTGAGCCTTAATTAATTCTTTGTTAATTTATTTAATATATTTAATATATTTTATGTTTAATAAATCTGACGAAGAATCAACAAACTACGAGTTTTTTTTTTAAGGAAAGAGATAAAAGCAATCGAGGTTTTTTGCTGTCTTATCAGTTTGTTCGAGATAAACGATATGGTTTGTATCTATAATCACTAATAAGCGATGGAAAGTGTGAATTGCTTGATAAAAAATTTTTTTTCTGTCACGACCACAAATATATCAGGGAATCTCTGACCTCTTTACAGTTCGCAGACAGGTATCGAAGTACACGCGCGATTTCCGCTCGCAAAAATCATCACTGACGAATTCTATTAAAGAAGAGCCAGTAAGTAAAAGGCAAACAAATTCTAGGAAATTGTGTGTTTTTTTGATTAGTCGTTTCTTATTTTTTTTATATATAATCTGATTAGTTTATAATTAATATTTTTGAGAAATTTTTTTGTATTACTGACGAATGGGGAAAGTCTGGGTCCAACTCCTGGCCAAGGTTTTGCTTTTAAGCATGGTTTTTTAAATTTTACAAAAGAAAAAAAGTTGCTTTTATATATCAGATTCAAGTTAAGCATTCAATACAAATTTCGAATTGAATGTACTTCAAATGTGTATTAATTTACACGTTAAAAAATATTTTGCAGATTTACACGTCACATCTAGCATTTTTCTTACTGGCCTTATTATTAGAACTACATGAGAAAAATATTTCTTATATAATTTTTACATTCAATTGTAGAGAGACGCAAGGGTTATTGGACTCGTAAACTTGCTATCTGTTTTGTTGCGTGCAATAAAACTTTTTTGCATAAATATTTAACAGTTACGTGAATTTGTTTATAGCATGTTCCGCGTGCACGGTTTCTCAGATATGTAAAGAACCATTGCAAGATCAAGGATACAACAGTCAGTGTATCTAAATCGTATGAATTGACAGAGCAAGCAACATCTCGCGAAGAACGCATTTGATTGGTGTTAGTGTGAATAAAATGAATATACAATAAAGTGCGCGTGTCGCTCGTAAAAAAATGTACGAAACGAGAAAAACAACAATCGACTAATTGGAAAACTTCACTTGTTCATAAAACCACGTGCACGTCGCCTTGAGTCTTATCTGTTCGACGAAATGGTAAGAAATCTATGATTAATCTACACAACTATTAGCACACACAACTTTTCCCTTTTAAGTAAGTTCTCATCATCAGCTGGTCTATGTAAACCAGTTCTTTCAAATTTATTTGTACACTACTATCTTATCTCTGAAACGTTTATATCCGTCATTGAATCTCTTCGTGGATAACAGATTTTTTTTATACTTCAAAGAAATAATATATATTTTTTAATAATATATTTTTTTTATTTTCGTTCTTCAGAACGGAAATAACTTAACTTATATAAGATATAAGAACTTGTATAAGATATAAGTTATTAATAAAATCTACGAGAAAAGCGCCAAGTCGCTTCAATTCACGATCACTAAAGCGCTTTACGTAATGCGACACGCGTTGACTTCCTCTCGATTTCGAACGTGACCAATAATCAATAATTCTATTGGCAATTGAAGACCGCTGTTATCCGACTGAATAAGAAACGTAAATCAATGGTACTAGTCGAGTTTACGTCATTTGATGCAAAAAACGACTATCGATGCCATTTATCAGCCACACCTATAATCTGCAGATCAATTTGCAAATTTATGCGTGAAACGTAATTCCCGTTAAGGTCTGTGGCAACTGATAGTCGAAACAAAAATCTCTTGGAATAACGCGAAGACAGTAACGTTATTGTTCAACTACAGCCGATGCTGTAGAGAAAATGATCGCAATCGTAGTTAACAATCGCGACCTTTATTCGAGGTGTAAATTCTTTTTGCACGTGCGATGGTCATTATCACCTCCTAGCTCAGTCGTTTATCTTTAGTCCCGTGTCGTGTATTCTCGTAACTCTCGCGCTTCGAAAACTTCCGCAAGTTCCGTGACGAAAAGACCGAAAATGTGATGTGGAGTTGTTTGAACAAAAGAATTCTTCCGTGCGCGACGCGAGAGGACACCGAATACTTTTGTCTGCTGGTGAGTAAATTCGCGCTAAAATCCAGTAATCAGAACTTGTTACTGACAAGACTTTTTATTATAACTTCTTGTTATAAGATAAATAGACATTCAAATGTGTATAAATATTCTAAAACAAAACGTTTTTTTCTTCTTAAAACTGATAAATGCTTTCACACGTGATTTCGTGATACGTTTCGTTTTTCTTGACACAAATAAGAAACTAACTATAACATAGATCAGTTTAGACTCATTGCCATTGTCATCATATTGTCGTACTCGTTTTTGTAAATAATTTTGCTGCCGGTTGCCGGCGAGGACGAGGGAAGACGGCCGCCATATTTGACGTTCTCCAGTGGAATACCCAAGGCCAAGGCGATCCTATCTCTCACGTAACCATAAGCGCCTTGATTCTTGTGTTCTTCTTGCAGCCACATGACCTGCATAGAATTTAAATAGAAAAACCGTCAAGCATTTAGCGGAAATTTCCTCGGATAGAAAAAAATATATATGTTTGTTAATTCGCGATATACATAATTTACGTGGAAAACTTCTCACTTTTGCACGCGGATATTTCGTCATTTCCTGCGCGAGGTGATGATATGGAAAAGGGCAGAGCTGCTCGATTCTGAGGATCGCTATCTTATCTTGTAAGTGCTTTTCCTCCCGCTCGGCGAACAAGTCGTAATATACTTTTCCGGTGCAAAGTAACACCTTCTTCACGTTCCCGGGCTTCGCCGTTTCGTCCGGTATAACGTATTGTAAGGTTGTGCCCGGTCCTATCTCGTTAAAACTCGATATCACCATTGGGTGTCGCAGCAAAGACTTGGGGGCCATAACAATCTGAACGGCGAAGAACGTTCAAACATTTCTCTATTTTATGTTTTCATATAGCGCACCTGTAGCTCTTATTTTCCATATTTTTATTTGAAGATAAAATACTCGAATTATTTTATGTAGTTAAAACCTTAAAGCTAGCAAAAATATATTTAAAAAAAAAACATATGTAATTGCATAACAACCTATAAACGTAGCGTTTGATGTCACTACATTGCTGTCACGTTACGGCGAAAATACAGATAACAATTCGCTGAATACTCAATACAGTCGAGTATAAGTTAAATATATTCAACATAGTCGACTGAGCAATTTAGTTGCACAAGTGAACGCTGTCCGATAACATTTTATCGCGGTGAACATTTTTTTTTTCGCGCAATGAATAGTTTCGAGACTCTCAAAGTGACTACGAAGTGCGAAATAACAAACACGAGAAAGTCCTCAATGACAGAGACTGACATCTCCAAAAGTATCGAGCTTAAAAGGTGGACGAAAACTCATACGAACCAGTGGTTTTCGGAACGGCATCAGTATCTGCCGGCGCAAAATGTGGAACAGAGTGGCGGGTGTCGTCGGATAGCAGACGATCCAATTTATGTCGAAAAGCTGCCGAGTCATGATCTGTTCGACGGTCTCGCCGGCAGGAGCGCCGGGCTCGGTTCCGGGCACGTGAGTACAATCGTCGTCGCACAGCTTAAGATATCTCTCCAATCTGGCGGATGAGTGTTCCGGTCCCTGAGCCTCCATACCATGCGGCAGCGACAGCACCAATCCCATCTGTCTGCCCCATTTCGTTTGCCCGGAGCTTAAATAGCAGTCTATAATGGCCTGAAAGCGGCACGCACTTTTTGTGACAAGATAATCGCAAATAGTTAAAAAAAAAAAAAAAAAGAAACACAGGAAATAAGAATTGATTGATATCTAAAAAATTCCATTCAAAAAGACTTTAAGAACAAGAGACGCTTATCAAAAAGTCGTTTCGCGAATAACTAAGTAAAGGGTAAAGTTGCACCTGGCAGTTATTGGCGAAGTCGCCGAATTGACTTTCCCAAATTGTCAGGCTATTGTAACTGTACGTCGAGTATCCGAGTTCGAAACCTTGAGAAACATAGAAAGTAAGAATCTGCATTGTTATCAATATGAATGGATTGCGCAGCGTGGCGGCTGAGCAGTTGTCAATCCGTCAAACTCACCGCATACACCGAATTCCGATAAGGACGAATTCGACACGGTGTATAAAGCTTGTTGGGGGAAAACATCGCGCAGGACATTCTTGTAGGTTTTGTCCTTGAATTGATCGTGAACAATATGTAGACGGTGAGTGAAGGTCCCTCGTTCGACGTCCTGCCCGGACAGTCTAACGTGATGACCGTCTTTCAGCAGGCTGAGGTAGGCCAGAGCTTCCCCCATCGCCCAGTCGAATTGCCGCGATTCCGTGAGTTTCATTCGCCTCTCCAGCGCTCTGAGATACTGCGAAATTTTATGATCTACATTTTTTTTTTTCAAACTATATCGCCGCGAAAAAACTCGAATAATTGATTATTTTATAATAAAGAAAATGTGTGTGTAAAATATAAAATAATATTAGAGTCTGTTAAGGAATCGAATGCAGACGATTGAAATCTCATGCTAACTTGAGCATGTGGTTCGATGTCCTTCGGAGGGGTAGATACGCTAGTGCATATCGTTTTGATAGTCGCCATATCGATACCAGTCGGCGGTATCTTATTTGTCGGGCTCTGATTCCAGAAAAACTCGGTCCAAGCACTATCGTGCCAATCGCTCATTTGCATCGAACTGATGGTCTGCGCTGTTTTGAACTCGTCTTCGCAATAATTCAAATAGTTATCGATTTGCTGCAAAAAGAGTACAAAATTGCGCGTGATTACAGAAACATATCAGATACACAAGCTGATAATCGATTATTTTAAACCTCTTTCACGAAAGCTTCCGTTATCACTCCTTCTTTGACAAGTTTCTCGGTGTATATAGTGAGAACATTGGGGTGAACTCTTATACGTTTGTACATGAGCGGTTGAGTCAACATCGGCTCGTCCATTTCGTTGTGTCCGCTTCTACGATAGCCGACGATGTCCAAGACTACATCGTTGTGAAAAGTAGCGCTGCGAAATGCGCAACTCTTTTTTTTTACTAGTATTTTTAATCATATGATGTAACTACAATTTTTCCACGCGCGTCTAGCATTTTATCGTAAAAGATATTCGTAACTTCTGCAGAAATATGTATATCGCTATTTCTTGAAAAAAAAAAAATATTTAGGAGAAACAGATAGCGTTCTTAATTAATTAATTCCCACGTATGTTCAATATTGAAATTGTTCTGATTTCCAGTTAATTTTCGTCGAAATAAACCCGATATTAAAAAAGTTCTGCAATCTTTCAGTGATAAGATAAACTGTCGAGACCGCACGTGCTATTTATCTTGCAATTTACCGATACTCGGAGGCCACCTTGCTGCAATAAGTCACTAAATCGGGATCGTCGGCATGTATGTGAAAAATAGGAGCGTTAACAACGCGCGCCACGTCGGTGCAATGTGGACTGGATCGCGAATACCTGGGATCCGTTGTGAAACCAATCTGAAAATATTAACACACACGTTCGAAGAAAGAAATTATCTCTAGTCTGGACGTTTGCCTGTTAAAATCGAGCGAATTAACATATTTTGGATATTGCACTAAACAAATGTATAAATATCGATAGAAAAAAAATTGCTTCTTAAAAACCAATTAATCTCTACTTGATTGTTAATCACGAAATGCATCACGCCGCTCGTTGTGTACTCCGGCAGATTAGTCAGGTGCATCGTTTCGTAAACCACACCTTGTCCGGAAAAAGAAGCGTCACCGTGAACTAGTACAGCTACCGATTTTTTACCGTCTAAAAAAAAAAATTAATTTCAACTTGAAGCAATTTGTTATCGTTTATATTAAGAGATTGCACAATCTTCGAATTAGCGTCGACACGTACGTTTGGTGTCATTTTTCTCGACTTGCTCGGCGCGAACGCGACCGCAGATGATCGGATTGATCGCCTCTAAATGGGAAGCGTTCGCCATGATAGAAACGGTTATTTTCTTCTTAGTCCTTCAAATTGATTTAAAATTGGGAAAAAATCATTTAGCATGAGTAGAAAAATACCAGAAATTCGTAGAACAGGAAATTAACCTTTCTAACAATTTTTGTACAAACGTGCCGAGGTGATATTTCACATCACCAGAACCGAATCCCTCTAGAGGAATAGGATTAAACTGTACCAATAATTGACTTAGTGGTTTCGAACAGATGTTCACCAGAGTATTAAGACGACCGCGATGCGCCATGCCAATAACTACAGTCTCGACACCTAAAGTCGGCATGTATGTGAATAAAGCACATACATTGTTTGCGCGAATCTTATTATCTCTTGATTGTTTTATTTTGAAATAAAATAAAAAATATAAAATATTATTTGACTCATATACATTTTTCGGAAATTTCTTACTGCATTTATTATAAGCGTTAGAGACCGACCGAGAGTTTAATTAAAAGATCACTTATTACCATTTTCCGCCGATGTCTCTATACACTCTGCTATCGCGGGGATAAAAGATTCGCAACCCTCTAATCCGAATCTCTTTTCCGTAGGGTATTTCTTTGCCAGAAAAGCCTCGAAAGTAACGGCTCTCATGATATTCATCCAAATCCATTTCCGGTGCTCGGTGGGCAATTCCCAAGCGCCTGGTCTTTCAAATTTGTTTCGCAACCAATCTAACTGATAAAAAAACATTCCATCTTTGTAATTCTCATAATTTTGCGTTTTTTAAAATATTTTTGTATCAGTTGCGGAATCGTAGATTAGCTGCAATATTTTAAACCTTTATTTTCAATATACTCTCAATTTGTTATCCTGCTTGTGATCAAATAGGTTTTATCTATTTTCAAATATAAATTTATAAACGATTAGAGACATTTTCTGTGAGAGAAACCGAGTGATAAAGTATCACAAGTGCATACCACACTGGGATCATGAATGTATGTGTACTCGAGACCCAAATGGCCACAATAAACTTTGTTGAGTCTCAATATTATCTCTCGAAGCGGTAGCTTTTTCTTGTCCCCGCCGATAACCGTGAGAGACCCGAGAGGAAATTCTCTATTCATGTCCGCCTCGGTCAAGCCCTTGAGATGCTCTCGTATCACAATCGAGGGCGGCAAATTCGACGTGTCTCGCAGCTTCTTCGACTCCGGATTTTGTATTCCTAGCGGATCGGTGTCGGCTATCAAATGGCCGCGTGTCTTGCATGTGAAAACAAATAACGTCGGTACATATATGAGTGTAACAAAATAAAAATAAAATTGAAGGATGCACACCTGATAAGCTCTGATCGCGGCGTTGACATTGAGAGCACCGATTACGAAATCGTCACCTTGCATCTGACTGTCCGATTTCCTTCGCACTGATTTTTTTGAAAACAGCGATCCTATTAATTTTAGCACGGATGCCAATATTGAATATCAATCGAGATCTACAGTGACTGCGGAATCGATCGGGTAAATCAAACTCACTGTTTGATTGAGTTTCATTTAAGTGCGAGGTCATTAAATTCGAGGACAAACTGGCACGGACCGAGGAGTTGGGTTTCACATTGTTCGATTTGGTGTCCTTCGAGGACGATGTTGGATTCGAATGAATCAACTTGAAATACGAGTCCCACGAAGAACTTACGGAATTTGGATCTTTCATCCAGGCTTTGTACATGTATTCCAAATATTGACTGTTAGTCATGCTAAGCACGTTGTCTTTCTTATTGTCGTCGTTCTGTTTCCAACGCGCTGGATTCTTGAGAAAGAACCTCGTGCTTAGTCTGTACATGAAATTTTTCCAGTGCGGATAATGTATAAATTGTCGATGTGAACACGACGTGATGAAATGTGCCTTCTTGTAAAATTGTGATCGCAACATTGTTTCATTTGTTGTCGCAGAATTAAAAAGCACTAGAAATTCATCACAATAAAAAAATATAAAAAAATAAGACGCAGATCAAACAATGAATTTGCATGACATTACGTCATCGTCAAATTTTTGATCGCTGATAACCTTTACAATTTTTATCAAAAAATGATCGTAGTGAGGCACGTTAAAAACTTAGATTAAAAAAAAGAATAGTTGTAGCTTAATTCGTGACTGACGAGATTTTTGTTTCGAGTGAAAATCAGACTTAAAATCAAACGAAATTTTCAACAACGTTTTTTTTCAAAAACAATTTATAATAGATAATTTAATTGGCGTTGAGATTCTATCGCGTCTCTCTTGATAATGTTATATTAAAAAATATACTAATATTATAATATATGTGTTAGTGAGTACAAAAATATATTTATTTACAGGGTGCTACAACTTCACGTGATAGCAATTACAGAATCGTGAAAATTAAGCCTGAGAATAATCCATCGGAAACACAATTCAGTAGCAATCGAATCATATCACATAAGGTGTCTTGTGCATTTTGTAAATTTAAAATAAAGCTCAGTTTATAAAGTGTTAAATTACCTATTTATTATCCCAACTATAAAATTTCAATTTACATTATTCTTGTTTATAATTTACAGTACACATTATGGAATTTTATTCCAAAGAACCTCTTCGAGCAGTTCCGGCGAATAGCAAATTTTTATTTTCTGCTGACCTCAATAATCGCGTCATTGATAGAGTCGCCCCTTTCGTCCTTAACTAGTATCTTGCCCTTATCGTTCGTAATCTTGGTAACCGCGTGTAAAAATGGATACGAGGATTATCTACGCTACAAAACGGATCAACGAGATAATCGGAGATATGTCACCGTTATCCGCAATAAATGTACGCAGGTCCGTTGCCCGCTTATCACATTTTATATATATCTCTCTTTTATATGTATATACACATTTTTTATATAGCATCTCAAGTAAATTTAGATAAATTTTCCAATGTGTAACTTAAAAACTAATGTTACAACATTTAGAATTATTGATAAACTTATTTTTCTTTCCTTTTTCTGCTTTGCTATAAATAAAATATGTGAAATTTACAGAAAATATATTGTGAACAAATAGTGGTAGGCGATCTCGTAAAAATCCATCGAGAGGAAGATGTGCCATGTGATATAGTTCTTCTCTATAGCGAATCTCCAGGATGTTGTTATATCACGACATCCAATCTCGATGGTGAAACAAATTTAAAGGTAATTTTTTAATTCTGTTCAAAGAGCAAAAGTTCTTTTCTTTTTTTTTTAATACAATAAAACTACTCTTTATATGTTACAATTTGTAAATATGTATTTGTTTAGACGTTACTCGTCCCAAAAGTAGTTTCGAACATGCCGCTTGAAAATATCGTAGCTATGAAAGCGAAGATTACATGCGAAAACCCGCAGCCCAATCTTTACGACTTTCACGGCAAACTCGAGATTAAGAATAGTGGCGAAACAATCAACGGACACTTAACGATAGAGAATCTGTTGCTTCGGGGTTCGAGACTGAAAGACACCGAGTACGTGGTCGGTTGCGTAATTTACACCGGTCAGGACACGAAGCTTTCGCTCAATTCGAAGACAGTCAGCAATAAATTCTCAATCGCAGAGAAGTAATTAAAATAAAATTGTATTTTACATTTGAAAAGCTAATATCACGCATTCTTCGCTTTTGTTATGCGAGTTTGTCTGCATTTTTTCTACAAGTTATCATTCTCAAAAAATTTTGTAAATATATTGACCTGTTCTTTGAAAGTACTTAATTTTTCACTTAGTAAATTATTTATTTAGGTTTAAAACTCACTCGTAAATTATTATTTACAGATCTATCAATAAGTATATTATTGTATATATCGTGATACTGTTTTCTGAAGTGATTATATCCACTATATTGAAGCTGTACTTCGATTTATTCGATATATGGGACAGTTATTTGGGTCCGCGACCTAACATCAATATTTTTTCGTTCATAAGTGATTGTCTAAGTTTTTGTATCCTGTTTAATTATATAGTGCCGATATCACTGTATGTCACCGTCGGTAAGATTATTTTTATTCACACGCAATTACATTTTCTCATTTGATACAAAATTATATGCGAGAAATAGCGCGCACGTCTCTTCAGAATTGCAGAAGTTCCTCGGCTCTTTCTTCTTCGGTTGGGACTTGGACATGTATGACGCGGCCAACGATCAGCCGGCGCTCGCCAACACGTCGGATCTGAACGAGGAACTCGGCCAGATTCAATATTTGTTTACTGATAAGACCGGGACGCTGACTGACAATCTGATGGTGTTCAGGCGCTGCTCGATTGACGGAACTGTGTACATGGAAAAAGACTGCGACGGGAATCTTTATAAACTGCCGCCGAGCGGCAACGAGGAAGAGGCCGTCAAACTGACGTCCTGGCAGGTGAAAAACTATGAGCTTTGCAAATGAAAATTAATGTTATTTATCGATACAGAAAATAACTGTGGTGAATTTTAATTATCGCCAAAACATAATTTTTATATTATTGCAATTTACGTAGAAGGAGATTTGGCATTTCTTGATAAGCATCTCGTTGTGCCATGTAGTCCAAATAGCGCCGCCGAGCCATCGTCCCGAAATCGTAGCCTTGCGCAGGTCGTTTCGCGAGAGTTTCAGATTGAAGAAGATCACAAGAGTCAACAGTTCGTTGATGATGCATCCGGATTTACCGGAATATCAGGTATTTTTTTTTTTTTTTTTTTTTTTTTATCGTACGTTAATGACACTTGTCTACAACAAGAAGTCATATGAGGAAACGTAAATATAACATATGGCAGGCAGCATCGGCAGATGAAAAGGCGTTGGTAGAGGCGAGCGCCAGATGCGGCGTTGTTTTCCAAAAGAATTCTAACGAGGAGATGCAAATTCAAATTAACAAGAGCAAGCTGACTTTCAAGAAGTTGGATACATTAGAGTTCAGCTCTGGTACGCGAAATACAACAGACTAAACCAAGTGAAAAATATTGATTAAATTATTGATAAATATTGCTAATATCATGCGTTTTGAAACACAGATCGAAAGAGAATGTCGGTAATAATAAAAGACTCGGAAGGTGACATCTGGCTGTATTGCAAAGGCGCAGATTCGTCTATTATTCCGTTGATCGTCGAGGGAAAGGTTCAAGAAGCTAAAGCTCACGTTGCCGACTTCTCTATGGTTTGTTATCTTATGGATAATTACATTTAGCATAAAGTTGATTCATTATAAGATGCAAAATTATTCTGACACATCGTAAACATTCCTTCTATTTCTTAGAGAGGTCTGCGAACTCTCGTGGTAGCGTACAAAAAGATGAACCAGTCCGAGTATGAAGAATTGTTGCAAAACCTCGAGCAGGCCAGGCAGGTAATCAGCGGCGAGAGAGCTCAGCACGTGATGCGCGCTTACAACCTCATAGAAAGCGGACTCACCTTGCTCGGAGTAACCGCGGTGGAAGATCGTCTGCAGGACAACGTACAGGAAACGTTGGAATGCTTGCGAGTCGCCGGTATCAAAGTTAGTTTTCGTCACATCATCGCTCCGTTGAATTATCAAAAAGAAAATTATGCGTAATCGATCAAGATATACACGCAACTTCATATAAATGTAGATATGGATGCTAACCGGGGACAAAGCGGAGACCGCGGAGAACATTGCGTTTCACTGCGGCCATTTCAAACCGGGTACCGAAGTTCTGAGACTGATGAACGAAACTTCGGTGCAATGCTGCTACGCTACACTTATGTCTTTCGAGTGAGTGAAACTTATGGAAAGGAAAGTCACACTTATAAATTATACTATATTAGTCGTGTTTTGCAGACGAAAGGTGAAACTGGAACCTTACAAGCAATACGGACTGATAATAGATGGTACGAGCTTGCACGCGGTGATAAACGATAAATGCCGGAACTTATTCAAATCCGTCGGAATGGCTTGCGAAGCGGTCGTTTGTTGCAGACTGACGCCTTTGCAAAAGAGAAATGTTAGAATCGTACAATAATTCTTTTTTTTTTTTAATAAGATTTGGTCAATCAGAATTAATTTCTAAAAATTACGTAACAATTGCATTTATCTGTACAGATTGTACGTTTGATAAAGGCATCCCGGAGTCGTCCGCGTACAGCAGCTATTGGCGACGGCGGTAACGATGTCTCGATGATACAAGAAGCGCACGTAGGTATCGGAATATTGGGAAAAGAGGGTCGCCAGGCGTCGATAGCCGCCGACTTCGCTTTTACAAAATTTATGTATCTGAAGAAAGCGCTGCTGGTGCACGGCCACTGGTATTATCTACGTATCAGTACTCTAATGCAATATTTCTTCTACAAAAACGTCGTGTTTATAACGCCGCAGATATTATACGGCTTTCACAATGGTTTCTCCGCGCAGGTAAAAATAATTGAATGCAATATAAAATAAATTACAAAATGGATATAAAAAATATACTATTAGATTTAAAGAATAGTATGTGTTAATAAAACTTAATTTTTAAAACTATTTGGCTAAAAAAAAATTGTAACACACAATTCTTAAAAGTGAATTAAAACTAAATTATATTAATGTTAACACTGTTAACAAATTATTGTCATGTATTCTTATGTATTTTTACAGAAACTTTACGACGGTATATTTCTAATGTGTTTCAATTTGCTGTTCACATCGCTTCCAATAATGTTCTACGGTCTGTATGAGCAGAATTACAGCGCGCGCAAGCTTATGCGTTATCCGTACTTGTACAAACTAAACGCAAATAATTATTTATTGTCAAAGAAGCAGTTCATGATGTGGTTGCTATTAGGTACACAATCGAGACGTTTTTTTCACGCAACTAGCTAGATAATACAAAATACAATGATTGAACATCTCGATCTTATCCGAATTATTTTTAGGATTATGGCATACGTCTGTAACGTATTTTATGATATTTGCCATGTCGACTTTTAATCCGACGTATTTGTACGACAACACGCCAGTTGGACAATGGGCATTTAGCACTTGTATCTGTCACATAGTTACTTTACTGGCAAATATTCAGGTGCGTGTATATATCGATACCAAAGTTTCGTATAACTTGTAAAGAAACTTTTACATCGAAAAAGCGCGATGACAATAATGCATATTATTTTAGATATTACTACGTAGTTTATATTGGACTATTCCGCTTGTTGTGAGCATAGTGATATCGGAATTACTATTTTTCCTAATAGCTATTGCTTATTCGTTCATATATATGTAAGTATAGCTTCCACAATGCTAAATGTGAAAAGACTGTCATAAAACCAAACAGAATATACAAAAAATTGTTTTTTTTTTTTTTTTATTTTACATCTGTAATCGATCATCTTTTCAGACGATACGACGGCGATATGTTTGGAGTTTTTGCAAAATTGGCGATGTCGCCTTCGTTCTGGCTACTTACTGTAGTCGTCATCGTTGCTTGCTTGATACCCGATTATTTATTCCTGATGATCAACACTTACAGACCGATGCAAATTCTTCGAAGAAACGAGGAACTTCCGCAAATCATCAGTGATGACAGTGAATCTAGTTCTTCATATAAGGTAATGACGAAAACTATGAATATAGTTCAGTTTTTTTTTTTTTTATATCGCGTATACAGGACAATTAGCTTACGCACGAGAGTACAGTAAGTTGTTCCTATGCCCCACGTGCTTGAGAACGAAAGAGCTATATATATTTATAAACTATTGACTATAAATGTACTGTTCCTCTCTCTCTTTCTCTTAGTTTCATTCAATTAATTTTTACTTAATTTATTCACAATCAACTAACCAATCACTTTTTTGCTACCAGAGCATATTTCCATGGAGAGGTGGCATGCAGTTGCAGAGAGACGACTAACATTTTGTACAAAGAAACCGGCGCGTTTCTTGAACTTCGTTGCTGTCAAGTGAAAAAAAACCATCTATAACGATTTTTTATTTATACTAAAATAATGAAAGTAAATAGACACTTTATATTAAACAGAGAATATAAGAAGATATATATAATTTTTATATTTTAAAAATTATGAAAAATGTTTTTTGTACCCATATTTTTTACAAAATAAAACTGCAGTTTTAAATATAAAGTGTCCATTTATTTTCGTATATTTTTATTGACTTGACTGTAAAAAAAAGTACAAAAATAAATTATGCTGTATTTTTTCAGTCCGAATTTTCCAGTTTGAATTTTATTAATAAAACTAGATTTTTCTAATTTCTTGTTTCTTTTAATACCCTGAAAATGAATTTATCTTGTTAGATTTTTTTTTATTCCAATGAGATATTTAGATTTTTTCTGTTATACCTTATTATACTTTCTATTTAAAAAAGAACTACTTTTTTTATGCTAAGAACATATTTTAACGTCAACACATACAACACATTTTTATTTTTATTTTATAGTAAAGTTTAAAAAGCGAAAGATATGCTTTGCACTTTTATTTTACATTTTTGATGTCTTTTTTTACACTACATACATATATTATATCCATAGAGCTTATACTCATGGAGAGACCTTGCCTATCCCACATGCCAACCATAGGGAAAGCCGCGCGAGGAGCAACAGAGAGATATATATATTTTGTCTCAACTGTGGCTCCTACACTCTATATTTTTCGTTATTCTCTTCTATAAGAAGTGCCACAGTTGAAACAGAAAAATATATCTCTTTTTGTTGACCCTCCTTGCGTTCGCCAAAGCCTCTCCATAAGTATACAAGCTCTATGATTATATCGTACATTGACACATCATACTAGCGATACAATAGAAGTCGCTTATCTTATATCTGATAAATTTACTTATCGTAAATTTATCAAACATTATGCAAGATAACTGTTGTCACCTCAGAAGAGGAAAAGAGAGAGCGAAAGTTAGAGATATGAAATAAAAATATATACGTGATATTCGCTACATGATTCAGAAACATATTGGCACGGACAAGAAGTGTACAGACCACACAATTACAATATAAAGATTCAAAAGGTACGTGTGCGGTTGTGTAAATCTTCATAATAAAACATAATGTTTGCAAAACATTGATCAGTTTAATAAACACTGCGACTCACTATCTGCCGTCGTGGAATTAAATAATAATTGTTGTGTCCCGTCAACACAACAATCGCAAAAAAAACTTTATTGTTACACTGATCGTGGAGTTGTGTTTCTAATGTAAGTATAATGCATATACACTGACAGCGCTACATACAATAACTGCGGTCTTAAAACAATTATTGACCTCATTATATACACTTATGTAAGTATAAGATTGTGTCACATTGATTTAAAAAAGTCATAGTCTTTGGTTTCTTTAATAGACCTCAGTACTATGTGCGGTTTGCGTTCTCGTAAATTCCTGCCGAAGAATATTCCATAAATTTGAAAAAAGGCCGTAATAGAATACAAAAGTAGTTAAGTTAGACCTTTCAGAAACGTTCCACTTTTTAATTTACTTACTATATTTATTTAACTACCATAGTCCTAAGGCTGGAAGGTCTAATTTGACTACTTTAATATTCCATAAATTAATCAATCAAGAGAAAGATTAATTTCGCCTTCGATATTTTTACAAGAAGTTTGTTTGACTAGGAGACAACTTTTCCAATCACAATATATTCATCAGTATGTTTATCAATATAATTATTAGTGTGTGTTTGTGTACAAAACTGGCGTATTATTTTGTGAAAACTGTAAGAAATCGGCGACGCCGAGAAACGACGATCGGCGCGCCAGCGCGATTGTAAATTCGTGAGCAATTTTGATCGACCACGTAGCCCGCCGGAAACACGTGGGGCAAGCGAATATTCCAGAGCAATCGCGAAAACTTCGGTATGATGGTCCGCCGAAAATCGGAGCGCACACACTCTCAGAGAAACAGCTGATCGGAGCGGATGTCGGACGTCGTCGTGTCGTGTCGTGTCGTGCCGGAGTCGAAGTCGTTGCCGAAATCATTGCCGTAATCGAAGTCGTTGTTGCCGTCGTTTAATAACTTTATCTTGTCGTCACAAGTACCGTCGGTCGAACTCAAGAACTGTACAAGTGTGAATAAACGAATTTGTATGTTATTGTTTAAGAAGAGAGAACTTTATTACCCCAGTGCTATTCCCATTTAACTTTACATCTTACAAAACTCACATATAATTGAAAGTTCTGGGGATTTATTTTTCATAATTCTGTATACAGTTCTATCTGTAGTATATTTACACTGCTAAAAAAAAAACTTTTGCATATTTGTGTACGGTATATTTGACGAGTATGCTGTATTGATTATACGTGCGTTTGCACAGAATATGTTTATTTTTAAATAAAGTGCAAGTAAAACTTTGGCAATTTTCCTTGATTTTCATCGTTTCTGACGTCATAAAATCAAAAGAGGCCGCGAGATATCGAGGAGCTTTTAACATGTGTATAATTGCACGGCCTAGTGTAGAGCAAAAAAATCGATATCACGAAGTATGTACATTGTGAACATTTACTGCAAGCCGGTCTCGTGTGTGTCACTTGAACACGACGTCACGATACGACGCAATCACGGCAACTTGAGTGTATGCGTGTTGCGTGTGGCGTAAAAACAGCTGACAAGCAATAATGTTCCCAAGATGCTTTTGACTTTCAATAGTCCCAATGAAGACGATGGTGAGCGGTCGCCCGCTGCGAGAATTGACCTGAACGCGCCGGAATATGTTGACGGTGCCGTCGAGACGCTTGTGATGTGCCGCGGTCTTTTCTAGAGAATCTCGTTTCTCTCGCTTGACGGAGGAGAAGCGCACATTTCCCGCGGTTTTCCCCTTTCACCTGCTTTCGCGATGCATGTCGGATGAAAACTCGACATCTCGACGTCTCCCTGTATTTGTCTCGTTCTCTCTCAATAGTCGTCTGATAGCATCGTGCCATGTGCTCTCTCTGACGAATATTGTTTGTGTGTTATGAATCGAATGTTACCGATTTTTGTGCTTTACGTATATTCACTGAAATCGTTTGTCATCGGACGCGAAGTAAAGGTAAGGTTTGCCAGTGTATCGATGCATTAAACGGCTTGTTTTTATTTTGCAACGTCACATAACTTTTCGCTGTAGATGAATATTAAAATATTCGAGTGATTATGAGCATATGATTATGACATGTTAAAGCATTGATTACATGTTAAATTGTATTCTACTTTGTTCATTTTCATTGTTTATTTGTACAGTGTATGTACACAAAAGATATAGAGTGATTAATCACTTATTTGAGTTGATAAAAATGACTTAATATTAATCAAGTACTGTAGAGACAAGTGATCTAAATAAACATACATATAAGATGTCAAATAAAAGGTGATATTGAATTAAAATAAGAGAAGAATATGAAAAGCTTTTTTCTATATTTTAATAAAATCTGCAAATCAATAATGTCAAGATTATTTTTCAAGATTGAACGAGACAGCATTAAAATCAAAAGGCTTGATAGTTACCAAAATAAAGTAGTTGCATTACTTTCACTATCTGTGATTCACATACACCGCAATATATTATACCTATCAACCACATTATGATAAGACAAAGCTGACTTTTGTCTGGCAACAGCCAAATATATCGGTGTATGCCAGTTTGAATTGGGATCATCCTATGTTAAAACGGCATAAATCTTCACACGTAAGAGAGTGTTTTTAAATAATTAAAACTAAGTTGGCTATTATATATTATATCTATTATTGATCTATAATTCTGATCTTCACATTTGTGAAATTACTTTCTAAGGAAACTATAGAACATGAGATTGATAGAATAAATCATGCTTTATATAACGAATTAAATGTAACTCTAAACTTATAATATACTCTTATATACTTCACAGAAATCAGTTGAATAAACATGAGAGTAACAGTCTGCCATTTTCGACGCTGCATAATAGCAGCTCTATGTGTGGCACTATTATTTTGTGTTGTCCAGGTAATAAGGACAGAATTAGGATTTAATGAACCTGATTTATCAAATCTAGACAAATTGTAAGTATCATTTATATGATCATATTTTTATGGAATTATATTTTAATGTAAAAGAAATATATTTTTAATCTTTTGTAATTTTTATGTTTCATCAATTTCAGAATGCATATATCACAACTAATCAAAGAGTCAGAACAGTCTTATGTGAGGTATGTATATAATAATTTGTTTTTTGTTTATTTTAACAATTTATGCATTTTTTATTATTTGATAATTATTTGTGTAGAGAAGGAACTGTTGCATGTAAGTTACCTCAACTAAACATCTCTAGTCCAGAAATAATGAAGTTTATACACGATGTGCCATCTTTATCATGTGGATCTGAAGATTGGGTTACAGTGGAAGGATCAAATCTTGTTATTTCTAAAAAAGCAAAAGACAAGCATGGAAAAATACTTTGTACTTTCAGTGGTTAGTTAAATGTTCTTTATATATTTGTATTGCTTATTACTATATATTATTTATTGTCTGTTAACTTTTTCAGAGATCATCAGAACAGATGATTACAACACAAAATTGTTAAACAGTATAGAAGCGGACGATTTTTACACTCTGAGAGACAGCGACTTCGCGAACGTCAGATGCAAATCAAAATACGGATATGTGTCAGTGCATTTCCTTATATCTTTTCAAATAGTTACATTGTTATCTTGCTGATAAATATAATTACAGGTGGCAAAGCGTACTTGCCGGAGTAAAATATGATCCGCAAGTCAAGCAACAGCACAAGTGGGACAATGTGCCAGATACTGGCCTAAAAGTGAACGTGCTCATGTTTGGTTTTGATTCATTGTCGCGAAACACATTCATTCGCAAACTGCCCAAAACGTACAACTTCTTAACACAGCAACTGAACACTCAGGTGCTACAGGGCTACAATATTGTCGGGGACGGCACTCCGCAAGCGCTCATCCCGATTCTAACCGGCAAGATCGAGCTCGAATTGCCCGAGACACGGAAACGAATGGGCCACAAAGCCAATTACGTTAATGTGTACCCTATGATATGGAACAAATATAAGGAACACAACTACATAACAGGTTTCATGGAAGATGTGCCGCATATTGGGACCTTTACGTATCGTTTGAAAGGGTTTGACGAACAACCGACTCATCATTACATGCGTACTTATTATCTAGCCGCATCTCCGTATTTTAAATCGTACAACAAATTCTGTGTAGCCGGTACTCCACGTCACATGGTATGAACAATTAAATTTTGTCAATTAATTGATATACAAAATTAATTCTTTAATGAGATAAAGTCAAAAAGTATAACTCCTATTGATCGTCAAAATAACATTCGAAAAGTTTTGTTAAATCACATTCTAAGTTTACCAAATTTTACATACGTAGGTGATGATGAATTATATAAAAACGATATTCAATACGTATAAAGAGCAACTAAAATTCGTATTCGGATTTCACGGAGAACTTTCTCACGACTCCTACAATGACATCGGAGCGGTGGATGACGATTTGTATTCTTGGGTGAAAGATCTTTACGATCTTGGGCATTTGAACAACACTATTTTGATTCTGATGAGCGATCACGGACACAGGTTTGTGTGAAGGCTGTTGATATGTTTGAAGTTGTCTTTTGCTAATTTATCGTACACATAAGAACAATCGCATTCCTCTCTCATTTTTCAGATTCGCGGACATACGTAATACTTTGCAAGGTAAGCAAGAGGAGAGATTGCCGTTTTTCTCTTTCACTTTTCCATCCTGGTTCAAGCAAACCTATCCACAAGCATACGCTAACTTTGTATATAACACACAATATTTAACAACACCATTCGATGTACATAAGACATTGGAGAGGATACTTAATTTCAATACGCCGCAAGAGGGTGATCGTCATCAAAGAGCTATCAGCTTATTCGACAGAGTAAGTCAATATAACAACATGTGTTATTTATAAAAGCATGTATTATAAACATGAAATAGAAATTAAAGCTGAGTGGGATTTTATTATATAATAGAGAAATGTTGATATCAGCTGTAAATATATTTGTATATTTCTTTAAATACAAAAAAGATATTTAGCATTTTTCAGTATGTTGTAAATCCTATGTGTAGTTAACATATTTAACATTTTTGATGAAAAATATATGTGGTGCAAAAAACTAGAATACAAGTAAGAGAAAACTCACGCAGTACTCATCTCTTTTCTTGTAACTATAGGTGCTTTCCAGCTACGTACACAGGCGACACTGTGTAACACAGTGTTCACTAGTGTAAGTAAGACACACTGATATGCTCTTTCTCACACTAACGGACACTGTGTTACACAGTGTCACCTGTGTAGGTAGCTGGAAAGCACCCTATATTTATATGTATTTGTATGTATTTATATGTACATACGTATGCTTGCTTATCAGATAACTCTTAATAACCTCGCGCTTTGTGTGATTCATGCAAGTATTTCATGAATATTGTAAATCAACATTGACATTCGTAAATAGTAAGATAAAAAAACGATATCTATGATATTCTATATTAAAAAAATAAAATTAAAAAAATTAATTTGATATATTTTCAGGTGCCTCTAGACAGGACATGTGCGGACGCGTTCATCGAGCCTCATTGGTGTGCTTGCCTCAGATGGAAGGAAGTGTCGATTGATGATATAAACGTTGTCGCTGCCTCTAACTACTTCGTCCATTTTCTCAACGGTTACACCGTGGATCATCATGACATGTGCGAGATATTGCACCTGGACGAAATACTTTGGGCTGCTAAGCTCTTACCCACCAAAGGTGCGTACGAAAAATAAACTATATTAACGGATAGAAAAAAACACCTAACGTCTCTTTCGTGATATTTTCAGGTCTGTTGGATTTTCGAAAATCTGGTGATCAAGATGGATTTATAGGCGATTTTAGCGCGAAAACCAAAGTAACAACGGAGATTTATCAGTTGAAAGTGAGAACGGTGCCGGGTGACGCGCTGTTCGAAGCTAGCATCGTTCACGATCTAACGAAAAATACTTTTCACACCAAGGTAAGCTCAAAGTTGCCTCGATCAAGAAAAGTGTAAATATTTCACGCAACTGTTTTATTTTGTCGCGCAGATCTCCGATGTCAGCAGGATCAACATGTACGGATCTCAAGCGAGATGCGTGGAAAATTCGCAGTTTCATTTGCGCAAATACTGTTACTGTAAAGGATAGGTAATATTTATATAGCATAAGTCTGAAAACGCATACAGAAATATCATGCATCAAAAGCCGCAATCAAAGCACTGTCGGACTGTCACGTGACGGATGTTATTTAATTTTATGTTGAAGTAAGCCAATCTTGATTAGGTATTTTCAATCAAATTGAATAGTTTATCTATAACACTTATATAATCTAAGACAATGTTTGTCACCTTTTATCGTTCCTTTATCATTATCATGTCTGAATTCAGAATAATAGAGTGTACTTATTAGGGTTTTCGACCGGTAAATATATCGAATCGCTCTCGGGATGATTATGACGTCAATTTCGAAAATCGACTAATCACATAGCTCAATTAATCGAAGTGACGTCATTATTAATCGTTCCGGAAGCGATTTAACTCGTACCGGACGAAAACACTATATGTAATTTAATGCCGCGTATAAATACATTTTTTTAATTGGTAAGAATCATTTTATAATGAAATTTTTTGTGATTGATGTTGATTCTTTTGCCAGACGAAGTCAAGTATATTGACTATTGTTACGTTTAGATTGAGTTTATTGTATAACGATGAACATGATTATATTGTAGTATGATATATGATATGATATTATATTATAATATATTTTCTTATTATAATCAATATCATATCAAACACATATCACTTCGAGAAAAGTTCCCTTACTTATAATTACTAAAAAGTTATAAGTAATTATAAAATATAATTACTTATAACTTTTGGTTATAAGTAATTATATTTTAATTTGTATATATTTTAAATGACTTATACAAATGTACACACACGTATATACTTTATATATACACATACACATATGTATATCCTTATTTTTTATTTTTTAATGCACGGTGTTTTTGCTTGAGACTATTATTTGAGATTATTATTATTTTTTAATAATAATCTATATAAGGAACAATTGTTCAAGATCTGTACATTTACACCTTTTGTTAGGAAATAATATTGTGCCAACACATATATCAAATTTATATTATAGTGACTCAACTTAGGAATTGTTGCTAATTTTATAATTATTTATTACTTTTGTTTTCTTTTATCGATTGACAAATAACGCGTGGAAATTGTAAAGCATGAAAACAGTTAAGAACAATATATAAAAAAAAGATAAAGATACTATTTGTACATTTACACTTAAGAAAAGAAGAAAAACCTTCACGTGCGCGGAAAAAATTGTTCATCTAATATGTAATATAAATAGATATTATACTCTCTTATGTATAATATCTGTATCATAAAAATATCATTGTCTACTAATCTTATATTTACATCATAACTGTAACGGGCTAAATTTTATCATGTTTAAAAAAATTATATCTTTCCGCATGCATAAGTGAATAAATAAAAACTAGATATTTTATAGACATGAAATATTTTCATGACGAACAGGTAGTGATAACTTTTAAACACATATATACATACATGTGAAATATACAAATGTAAATAAAGTATATTTATATATTATATATAATTTCTGTAAATGTATGATGAAATTTTTATTCAACAAGTAGGATTAAAGCAACTAAATGATCGTGTCAGCAATATCTGGGGACAAAAGACATTTGCACTACGTAGCTTTTATTTCGCTAATAAAATACTAATTACAAGTATTAATGTTTGGAATATATACATACGTTTTCAGAAATATTTATGAATAGAATGACTTAATAATGGCGTGAATTTTACATGCAAGATAATAGCGGCACGATTGTGTATAATAAAAACTAATTTTTTTTCACGAGAGAACATAAAATCTCATATTTAAATAAATTATATAAATTATTTAAATAAATTATAAAAATTGCAACTTTATGCATAATTGTATGTCATTAATCGCTCGATTTATATACACAATTGAATAAATCTTTTTTGAAATTCAAAGAATATTGATGTATTATTCCTTGTACGAACTTTTGTGTATAAGAAAACAATACACAGAAAGAACAAACTCAATCTGTGAGACAGTATCCACCGTACTGATGCACAAAAGTTGTGATTTCATGAGAATTGGCATCTATCAATAAAAACGCCATATTCTGTCTGTTGCTGGAATTAAGTGGAAAATAATCTTGGCCTGAGTTGTCCTTAGCGATCACTTCTAACACTAAAGTACTCACAAACAAATCATTCGATGTAGTTTGCTTCTGTACTCTAAATAAGAACGGAAACGTTTAAATCTACTGACATTCTAAATAAATTTGTATTTTTTAATAAAGAAGAATGTATTCATTACTTTACGAAATCCTTATAGATTCTTTTTGTAACATCTAGATATGGCTGTATCACGTCCTCGAATTGACACAATATTCCGCCAAGAACAAGCATTTGAAATATACGAAAGATGAACTCACTTCTTTCATTTTCCGAAAACAAATTATATTCTTCCGACTCCTCGTCCAAAAGCATCTAATAAAGAAATATTTCGTACACGCGATCTTTCTAAGATTTGTTTACTGTGCAAGGAAAATCTCTATGAAAATATCTTACGCCACGCAAATTGTCAGACACCAGAAAATCTTCTATTTGCGTGTCGTATCTCTTGCAGATTGTTCCTGAACTATATGTTATCCTATTATCTGGATCTTTTAGTCTGTTAAAGAACGACATATTCAAAACAGAACAAGGCACTTGCTTCACTTCTACACTCGATGCTCGTATGCCTGATGACACAAAAGTGAGTTTTCATTAGTTTAAATCTACTGAAATACTCTAAAATCACATTGTAATAAATCATATAACTTCAAAGTTTAATAAGACCTTGTTTTACCCAAGTATCACCTTGTTTAGACAACAACGCTTTTGCAACAGTATCATCTTTAAAAAATGCCTATAAAATTAATCAAAGTCAAATAATATAATATTATAACGTATATCCTTATAGCAGATTTATTTAATATTATAGAGAAAATGATTTTGAACTTACATCAACCAGCTGATATTTGTGATACTGTGAAAATGTTTCGTTGAATGAAAAGTTCTGAATGACAAAGTTTCCTTTTAAGCCCCTACGTGTAACAATCGTTGGTAGTTATATTGTCAAAGGATATAAAGCTTACAATAATTTATAAAATCAATCACATTTTACTCTGTATTATTAAACTTAATGTTATAGAAACGCATGTACCATTTGCAAAAATACTCTTGCGTATTTTTGTCGTTAATTCCTTCGTAAAATTTCTCGTTCAATGATACAAACGTAAATTTTGGCTCAATCTCCATTTTTGCACGTGAACATGACTACGTGACCATATCGATCTAACACACCCGTTTAAGAAGAGTTTTCGGTAGTCTCTGCGTTCAGTAAAAAATTTTAAAATTTATTTTTTGTTTTTTAATCGTTATGAGAGTTTCTGTCGAACGCTCGCTTCATCATCTTATAGGAAAATAGTGTGCCAAAAGATTTTTAATTGCATGTCATGTAGCTCGTTTTGTAATTCTTCAAGAAAACATTGCTTCAAAACGCGGAATTTAAATTGGGACTTTTTAATTCGCGCGTTGCTTTTCTATCAGAAACCTATATTTATTCAAAGATCTCAACATTTTTTCTTGAAATAAACGCATTGTTGTCGCAAATTAGAATTTATCTGCTCGTATTTTTGCAAAAAGGTACATCACGCGAATTTCTGTGTATGTATCTATTTTTACAATTGAATATTCAAGATCGAAAGGGGAGAGCGGAGGAGACCATGGCGCCTAATCAACGTCAACGTCAACTCGTTTTATCAAAGAAAGAACTGAGAAAGATCAATAGAAGACGATTCTCAAAGTACGCAAAACTCTTGTCATCGATTTTTTGTTACATTTCATTTTTTTCTTTTTTTTCCATTTATGTTCCTTTGATGATTTTATAAACGTTCCTGACGTACGTGTTTATCACGTAAATTTAACCGTCTGCAATCTAACCTCTTCTGTCAGTGACATCAAAAATGGAACAAACTTGTGAAGATGTTTTTTATCTTTTTAGATAGAAAACATCTTCCGTGTGCTATTTTCATATTAAAAAACTCTTTGCTCCAAGTTTTATTTTATATTATAAAAATTATTTATTTTATACTTTTACTTTATCCTTTGACATATTTAATTTTAGGTGTAGAACAAGGAGGTATGAAGCAAAAAGTTAAGGATGTATGTTTCAGGCCAGAAGATTCTAGTCATGTTGAATGCATTTATCTGGACCACAGCACAGCTTACAAACTGCTACTGTTTGCAAGATTGTGTTCTGCAATGTGGTGTCACATAACAGATTGTGATGAAACATATAACTATTGGGAGCCTGTGAGTTAAATTGTGCTGTATTTAAAGTTGACTCTTCTTAATCAAAATAGAGTATCTTGTTCCATTTCAAAAAGAACTAAAGGATATTGATGTAAATGCAACACAAAATCTGTATTGTTTTCTGAATTTTCAAAGGTATTGAACTTTTTGTTTTAGAGTCATTATTTGCTCTACGGGACAGGCCAGCAGACATGGGAGTACAGTCCTGAATATGCATTACGCTCGTATATGTTCTTGTTGATTCACATAGTACCTATGAAATTTTGTTGCTACTTGTTTGATTTGAATCCCATGCTAAATTTCTACTTTATACGCTTCTTCCTGTCAATGGGTGCTGCATTGTCTCAAGTATACTTTTACAAGTATGTTTTTTTTTTTTCTTAAGTAAAACTATTTAAAACACATGTTTTGTTCATGAACTGTTTTGTTTTTCAGATACGTTTGTCTTGAATTTGGAATTCACATAGGTAGACTTACTTTGGCATTTCTTGTTCTCAGTTCTGGAATGTATATCTCCAGTGCTGCATTTTTACCCTCATCCTTTTCAATGTATGTGGACTTGCAGAAAAAGAAATAGTATTTTAATCTCAATGTTTTACTTGTGTATATATTAAAGCAATGTTTGTTACAGGAGCATAAGTACCATTGCTATAGCGTCTTGGTATGCTCGTCGTTACGAGTTAGCTATTTTTACTACTGCTATTTCTTCGTTGTTGGGATGGCCTTTTGCTGCCTTACTCGGGTATTTAATATACTAAATACATTACACACACAAATATCGCAACAAACTAGGACTTACTTTGCAGATTACCCATTGCTGTTGAGATGTTAATACATAAGCAAGAGTGGAGCACCTTCATAAAGTGGGTTGTTATATCCGCTATTGTGATTGGGATACCAATGGTATGGGTAGATTCTATATACTTTGGCAAACTCGTCATCGCGCCGTTAAACATCATATTGTACAATGTTTTCACTAGCCACGGACCTAATCTTTACGGCACCGAACCGTTCAGTTACTATATCATTAACGGCTTCCTGAATTTCAACTTTGTCTTTATCGGCGCGTTACTTGCACCTTTGGGTTTGGTAAGAAAACTAACGCTAGTTTGGAACATCGATTTTTAGTACACAAGATATTTAAAAAGTTGCGTGTGCTCACTGTCAGCAAAACATTAATATTAATTAATATTACAGCTTCTAGTGTGGTTGATTGTGCCGACGCGTAAATCAGCGCCGGTGAGAGACCGTTCGTTTCTTTCGTACTGGTACTCGTTGGCACCTTTGTATTTATGGTTACTCGTGTTCTTTCTTCAACCGCATAAAGTGCGTAAATAATATTATTAATAATAGTGAGAAAAGAATGCGTGCATTCACAGATTTGAGAAAAAAAAGCATGCTGAAATATATTATTTCAGGAGGAACGGTTCTTGTTTCCAGTGTATCCGATGATTTGTTTGGCAGGCGCTATAGCAGTGGATATCGTGCAGAAGTTGTATTTTTACGTTAGAACGAAGGTCAATCCTTGGCATATCAGTTGTCATTACTTGCAATACACCGCGCACATTACCGGTTTAGCGATAATAGTATGCGGCTTATTGGGACTGTCGAGATCGTTGGCGTTATACAAAGGTGCATATTTTATATATTGCATGAGACACGCACTTTTTCTTTTAGTTTACAAAACTTGGAGTTTGAATTAAATTATCAATAAATTTTTCTTACTTAGGTTATTACGCTCCTATGGAAGTTATGATTGAAGTTAACAAGCTCAAAATAGAAAACGAAGCATCTAACAACATTGATATAAACTTCTGCGTCGGAAAAGAGTGGCATCGTTTCCCCAGTAGCTTTTTCTTTCCGACTAACAAGTGAGTATAAAGCCAGCACGAATCAAACAATACATTGTTTTTTGCTAATTTTGTTAATTAATTATAATACAATATCTTGCAATATTTTTAGTTGGAAACTACGGTACTTAAGTTCCGAGTTCAAAGGACAATTGCCTCAACCTTTCTTAGAGAATGAAAACGCAACCAGTGTAATCCAGCCGCATTTTAACGATATGAATCGGGAAGAACCATCACGCTACGTAAGTAACTTCTTTTACAAGTAACGTAAAATCATAATTATTGTTATAAAATGTGATAAATACTCAACACTTGCTGATTTTTTGTGTTTGAATTTCAGTTTGATTTGGAAAAATGTCATTTTCTGTTAGATCTGGATATAGGAACTGAAACAGCCTTAGAACCGAATTACTCTCGCCTAAGCGATCGGTTTACCGTTATAAAGTCTTTCAAATTTCTCGATGTGTCAAAGTAAGTTCAAAAAGTTTTATTCGCGTAACACCAGTGTATCGCCAGTGATCACCGAGGAAGAATTACTTTTGCATCTAATATATTATTATTTTACAGATCCCATTCATTTTTCCGAGCTTTCTACATTCCACTTTTATCGCACAAGTTCTGTACATACGGATCATATAACTTATTACAAAGCAATAAGTTCAAGTCTTCGGGAGGAGAAAGGCAAACAAATTCCAGACTTTATTAAAAACAAAGATCTCGAATAACCATACCTACGCATTTCTCTAATGCTGTATTATAACTGAATTCTGTTATTTTGTAAAATACACATTTAATATTATATACATATATATATGTATAATTTGTTGAAGAAGTCTCAAAAGATCTCACATGAATTCTTTGCGCGAATAATAAAATATCTGGATATATTACTGAGAATGTAAATACTTTAGAATGTATATATGATAAATCTTAATAAATTAATTTAAATATAAATGCAACACAGAATGGATATTTTGCATAGAGACGACAATAATCGTGAGACGTGTGACACCATAAACGCGATTCTGCATTTCCGACTATGACTGCCCGCCAAAAACGAATGTATCGAAGCGCGCGATATTGCGATTCTCGAAATATCGAATCAATGCGCGCGAGCACAGTCGCGCTGTACACACGTTCGTGTATAAGAGCACACAAGCAAAACATGTGATAATTCTATATTATTTTATATTAAGCATCAAATGTGATTATCCACCAAGAAATGTACTTATCTAATTATGCCTCATCATGATCTATAGACATCTGTTGTCGCATATCTGTTGTCAGAAGTTTTTGGACACTGCCTGTTGCACTCGTGGCTTTTTTCACTCACATACTGTCACACATTTCACAAGGTCGTTTTTACACTATTTTTTTGTTACGATTCTGTTTTTTTAAACACGCGTAAATTGTGCACGACTGTTCTTCGTGCGCGTTTTGCGGAAGCCCGAATCATCGCGATACGATTTCGTCATAAAATTCGCCGATTAGCATTATCGTCACTTATGTACTGCGAATGAATGGCACACACATACATACACGCGCACGTACGACTGATATTTGCGCACAAGAAAATGATAATCGCGAGAAATACAATAATTGACGTCTTTGCTCAGCGTCTCGCGTCTGTTATGACTGTTCGCCGTAACGGGAATGTGCACGGGCGCGATTCTCGAAATATCGAATCAACGCGCACAGCAAAGCGCGCAATATTCAAAAATCCGTAGGTAGGGATACAAACAAAAAGAAAAGCAATAGAAACAAAACAAAATCAAATGTTTTTTTTAACTCAATTTGTACGCATCTTAATGTCAGTTTACAGAATAGTATACATGTGTTTTTAAACTCGTGATTTACATAATTTTTTTCATATTGTATATGGATTATTACATACATGTATAAAATTCCCAACAGCACAGAGAGATGTTTAAGGATATCTACTAAATATTTTCTGAATATTGCAGCATTTATTAAATATTTTTGCGGATATGTACTGTATAGGTTATATAAAGATTTATTTTAGTTATAATAAATTACACACACGCTCACATAGACACTACATCATAAACACATGGAAAACAACTTGCATTTATCTACTGAGTTGTGTTCCGCATGTAGTTCATTACGTAGTTCACAAACCATGCGCATTGCGTCGCTCGGGCCCGAATTCATAGTCGTCTCTCAGATCTCAAGATCTCCTCTTCTCTTTCCCTCTCTTTTTCTCTCTCTCTTTCCTTCTCTCTTG
>QVOA01008843.1:0-39466 GCA_014825685.1 Pseudomyrmex cubaensis | reverse complement strand
CTTATAAAGCTTATTATTTTCCATTTTCTAACACCTATTTATTTTGGCTCGATTTGACCTAATTAATCTTACTTTTTATATTTAATATTTATTTCATTAATACAAACACTTCACACTATAAATCGTAAACTATGAAATGTAAATCGTGAACTCTTTCCCCGTAGAGGATCTATTTATTTGTCGTAAAATAAAAAAAAATAAAAAAAAAATGGGACACTCCAAATTTTATCGCGAGTACAATATTTCTATTTATATCAATATATTTCATTTACGCCAGAAATAAATTGCTCTATAATACACATATATGCGGCGCAAATTTCGAAATAGAGTGCCGCTCTCTGGAATTCGAGTCGGAAATTCCCAGATTCGCGGAAATATCGCTTGATCCCACACGTTGCGTTCGGCCAACTCCATGAATAAATTTACATCCATCGAACCGGCAAGTCTCAACTTTTCTAATTGCAGACTCGCTTATTTGCTCGACACGTACGGCGCGTTTCTGGCGCGCGAGCGAGCGCGTTTGTCTGTATGCGAGCATTCGCTAATATTTTAATTGTCATGCACGACGACGCGGCCGCGCGGACTACCATTGTCGATGACGAGGTGGGATTTTATCGATGTGTTGACTTTACCGCAATTACCGCGCGGGTCAATCGCGCCATGAAAATCGGATATGAAGTTTGCTCTTCCCCGCTATCGCGCGAGAGTGTTCTCGGCAGCCAATCAGGATCATATTACGCGAAAACTCGTACGTGAAATCACCCCCCCCTCCCCCCCCCGGTCAATGGAGCGCGGACTATACAACTAACTGCATTCGTGTTTTTTCCCATGTTCTCTCTCGCGCAATTATGAAGAATTGATTATGAAAACAAAGCAATGATTTCAATAGTATTTTTTTTGTCATGACTTCCCTTTGTGTGTTATTTTCTGTGTGTTTTATAAAAAATATAAAACTCATCTCTCTACTTGATTATCTATTATTCGCGAACTGATTTCTTAATGAAAGTGGATATTTTTCAAATGTGTAAATTTTCTATTAAATTCTCAAAACTACTTTGTGCTTTTCCATTACAGTTTGTTTCTCTCTCTCTCTCTCTCTCTCTCTCTTGATTTAATGTTTATTTAAAAGTTTTATATTATTTTCTCGGTTTTCTTTCTACAACGCGTTATGCGTTAAGTTCGTAATCTTTGAGAACGTCGCAATTCGCATCTTCCAATTCCCACCGGGCGAATTGTAAAGCGCTAAAGCCGCGACGGAAAACTATGGATTCGACAAATGCTAATACTTAGCTCTCTCTTTCTCTCTCTCTCTCGCTGCGCGCGCGCTGATTCGCTGTTTAATCCCGAATCTCGGAATCCCGCGGTATCTTTTCGATTTTCCGGTGGCGCGAATTCCTTTAAATTTTCCCCGCACAATGGCGAGCATCCCCTTACGGGAGTCAATAAATTTGCTTTTCCATTTAACTTCGCAACACGCGAAGACATAACGCACGAGCTTGCTACCTTGCTGTAGTAAGGAGGTATAAGGAGAGACGAGAACTATTGCGCTGAGACGAGTGTCAATAGCCGACGCGCAAATACGCGGACAAACAGCCGATGAGACGAGAAAACATTTTCGGCAACGGCAACCGCGTTGTATCCAAGCTCGTTTCGAGGAAATTCCCGCCGGTATGTACGTCGTCCTTTCTCACGGCAAACACGATCTCTCGCCGTCCGTCAAGTACGCTATCTCGTGAAAGATAAGCTAGAAAATACGACACACCTCCGAGATACGAGTTTTTCCGAAAAACTGATGTATCTCTCTCTCTCTCTCTCTCTCTCTCTCTCTCTCTCTCTCTCTCTCTCTCTCTCTCTCTCTCTGTCTCTCCGTGCATTCGAAGCGGACGTCACGACGTAATGAATTATGCATCTTGATAAGGTTACAGGTGTCTCGCGAGCTTGCGCAACGTATGCGGCCGAGCTTCGTGATTAGAAAATGGATGTGCGGAAACGCTCCGGTCGTACATATACCTACGTGTGCCGCGGCGCAGCATCGAATAAAATCGTCACCTTCCGTTATTATGTACAAGCCGAGAAATACGCTCCGACGCGCGTAAATCACGTCTCCTTCTCTCTCTCTCTCTTGCCTCTTTTGATTTATGGCACACACGGCCGAAACCTTTTCGGATTCTGACAATAATATAAGTGACTACGTGTGTAGTCGGCTCGGGCTGTCGATCATGCTATGTCGTCCTATTTTTTGAAACGCGTCGCGCCGAACACATGTGTCTTGCTAAAATACGTCACGAAAAATAGTCCTTTCCGCGTTGGAAAAGAGGGATCCTCTCTCTCTCTCGTATGCGTCTCTTTTTCCGTACAATGCAGCGAAATAAATGAAAAAAAAAAACAAAAACAAAAACAAAAAAAACAACGAAAGATTGGAAGAGGTGGGTCCGATTTTTCCCTTCGAAGAGATTTGCCCCAGAACGAAATTCAATAAGCCGGGCGTGCACGTAACGCCGTCGCGTCGTTGTGCGAAGAGAGAGAAAAAAGGAAGAACGCGATCGAGTATGCCGGACGGGACATGTGCGCGGGTGGGAAGAGGCGAATAATTTGAAAGTGGGTCGCCCGAAATTCGTAACAGTCTCTTCTCGGCGGTAATGGATCATACGAGGACGAGAGGAGGAGGAGAGAGGCGTTGCACCGGGGCAAACGTGGTAATTAATATCAGTTTAGCGGCAACTTGGAGAGGATGCAATAAGTTAATAAGCGTAGCCGCGCGCCGCGCTAAGTTTCGTGCCTGCGATCGAGCATCCGACCGAGAGTCGTCCCGTCGTCGGGTCTGAAATGTGCCTTTAACTACTTACGTCGCGTTTCTATCTGTAAACCCTAATCATGACGCGCTCAAGAAGACACTTCAGGGCTATATCCGCGAAACTTGTGGAGAATCTCGTGCGCGATGTATATGTACAAAATTTTATATATATATATAAAATTTCAAATACCTGAATGTTAGCTCCGTTGAAATAAAAAAAACTATTCACGCTTAACAGTGAAACATTGTTCCATCATTGGTTCTTATCTATTATATAATTATCTAAAATTTTTCTCGAAAGTTGAATCCCTCCGCGTTAGAAGTGTCGCTTTATCGACATTCTCTTCGGAGAATTAAAATTTTATGAATTTTATGAATATACACATTTTGCTTTTAATGATCGTTTTTCCTCTCTCTCTCTCTCTCTCTCTGCCTCGGGTGTACTTTCCATACTGTCAGCTTAGTTACGGCTTTGTGCAAACGTAGAGAGCACGGTGCTCGCGCAGCAGGAATCTCCTCTTTCGGAGTTGAAGCCACCCTCGCAGGTATGTGCTTATCTGCCTCACGGCTTCTGCCGAACTATTGCTCGGCATCCTCTGTAGTCGAAATTCCCCTCGTCTCACCCCTGTCCCTCTTTATCTGTCCGTCTGTCTGCCCACTTATCTATCTTGCTACTTCTCTTCCCGCTCGATTAGCGTCACGGTATTGATCAGAATGCTCGCAGGAAATCTTGCGACCTGTTAAACTCGATCGCGATGCTTTTTGACCTTAAACTACATCGCTACACGCAACGAGTATATAAACAAACACACATCTTATATTTGGTAAATATAAATATATGCTTTATATATATTATATTTCACTACGTTACATATAGTTTTATCATATATTTAGATAATGACAATGTTAGTATATTTATATATGTATTTTTTTTATAATTAAAATATGTAATAAATATATATAATATGTAAAATAATATATATTTCGTTAATGTATTTTAAAAATATCCGCTGTGTTCCGGGGCTCTTGAGAGTTTCATATTCAAATTCTTTAGGGCAATTGAGAATCAATACAGGGTGTTCCTATATATATATATATCTTTATTTATTCTCGAACGTTCGATTTCTTGTTTGAATCTTCTTTGACAAAAGCATTTAATGTAATATAATCAGATTACAACATGTGTTCAGGATGCAATTATTGATTTTATCATTGCAAACTCGTCAATAACGAGCAATGTGTTCAAAAAACTTGCACTTTGTTCTTGAAACAAGAGAATTGTGAGTTGCGCATTTTGGACGCATTGAGTGAGTTACGCATTTTGGAAATTTTGATATTGTTTCGAATCTGGTGTAATGTTGCGCGTTTTAAGGTAAGAGTGCACCGCTGGTTGCAAATATGCCGAAATAGTGAGCTTTGGCAAACGCGCATTAGAGCGAAAGCTCGTCTAAGCGAAGATGACGTAGACGGATATGCAAAGGTGCGAACTGCAAGTAGAGAACAATCACAAAGCTTGTTGGATGTACCGTGGACGTGTCGCTAATAGGTAAACACACGTGCATAAACATACCTTTATCCGAGGAAGATGTATATGCGCGTCCTAGACGTGTCTAGAACGCTCCGAGAACCAGTTCAAATAAACCGAAATTATATTGAGAGAAATCTTCTGCAGAGAAGCTCCGGAAAAATCTTTGACATTTTATTTGCGCACAAAAAGAAAAGTTGTCTTGCTGCATTACATGGCCAGCAAGAAAAACAAAACGTTGTGTCAACGAAACGTTATGTAGATGAAACAAAACTTTCAATAAGCAAATTTTTTTCTTGCAGGCCACGTAGTAACTGATTTCTTATTATTTTGGCAAATCTTTTTTTTTTTTATACGGATATCTTTTTTTTTTTATCTTTTTGTACGATATAAAAGAGGAGCAAAGTTAAAAATGAAATTCAATCTCAGATTGAAATTGATTAAATCTCACTGATGTGTAACTTAACGTACGGGAGACATGAAAGAAGCAAGTGAAAAATAAATTCGAGATTATAATCTCGGGTTGAAATCGGTAATTGCCGATATTTACTTCACACATACGATCGTAAAAAAGTGAGTAAATAAAAAATTAATCAACCGTGCAGAAGTTATAACTACGTTTTTTTGGGGGGAGGAGGGGGAAATTTTTATCGCTTTGAGAGTAAAAATTATATAATATGTATATGTGCATATACTGGCGATGTCAATAGGCCAATTTCCGGACTATTCCACCGTCGATGATCGGTTTTACACATCTCATCGTCGAGCGTTATCGCGATAATATTTACTGAGCAAATTACTTAATTCCATAATATAATTAAACAGATTTGTCTTAGAAAATATTATTTCCTCTTTGTGAGTGTAAATTTAATTTCTCTCTTTCTTCTCGGCTGCGCTCGCACTTCATCTTGACCCACTCGCGCATTATTTTGATCGCTTTTTCCGTCCGGAAGCATTCATTACATCCGGTTCTGTTAGTGACTTCGAATTAATGGCTCGACATATCGCGTGCGTTTCAAACAGCGACTACATTTGAGTTGTGTGCTGGAAAAAAAAACAATTTGCAACAATTCTTGTTAAATATTTAACGCAAAACTTATTTTTCAATATTTCACTCAAACGGCATCCGTTTGTTTCTCGTCGAAAATTATTTTCTCGATATCTACAGATATGACAAAAATACTGTAAAGTTACGTCGAAGGAACTTGCTCATCTCCGAGAATTGATGGCCTCGCATTAGTCACAGCTTCGCTATTCGCGCGAGATAGATCAGCAGATATACGTAGGCCCATACGTAGATTGTCCGATGACGAGTAACTCACATCCTATCGCAATGACAACGGTAACAACGAAGACACCGGAGACCCAATCGGTCGGTCCTTTACAACCCACAGTGCGTGACACATGACGGGACACGTGGAAAGGGAACGAGGATTTAATCGAAGCGATCCTACATACCGGAGGGTTAGTGGGCGCGCGTGATGGTGCGTGGATGTGTAATACCTTGTGGCGAAGAGACTGAACCGGAAACCCGCAATTAGTTACCTCAATTTCCGTTTCGTTTAATTGCGTCAGAAGCGGTTCGCTCTCGATATGTGGGCGTCTCGCGAAGAGAGACATTGAATAAATTCTGAATTTTTGTGCCCGTCCACGATGACGCGTCGCGAAAACGATCGGAAAGGATTTTTATTTAGAGAGCGCACGATTCATTATTAGGAATCGTTTTAAAGACATTAAGAAGATTGAAATATTTTAAATGAAATATCCTGTGAAAAAGAGGATATTTCATGCGACAGGGGAAAACAAACGTTTTTCTAACGTTTCATTTGGTTTCTCGCGTGGATAAAGAAAAAGCTCTCGTGTCGACGATCTCGGAATCGTGCGAGCGCGACTCAGCTTCTCGAAAATGGCGTGGTCATTAAAATCGGCCGAAGAAAGAACGACAAAACCTCAGTTGCACAATGGTCTGCGCGACTGGCAGATTCTATATATCTAGAGAGAAAGAGAGAGAGAGAGAGAGAGGAGAGAAGGAGCAGAGGGAAAGAGAAATGCGTCAGAGAGTTCGGTGGAGGACTCGTCCCCGAGAAGTCAGAGAGAAGGGAAAGGCGATAACAAACCGTCCATTCAATGCGGCGGCTTCTGGGACAAGACTCTGAGAACGCCATCATCGAAATAGAGGGTATATCTCGAGTCGGTGGAATGGACTCACACCACGTTCATATACTTGGACGCGGCGAGGATCTACGGTTTGACGTATACTGGGTGAGATCGTGGAAACGTGAGAAGCTGTAGCAACGTTGAATTGCTCGGCAAGTTTGCAGAGTCAATCTTGCTTCGGCAAAGACCGAACGTCGTCGACTATTGTCTATACGCACTCGCGCACATTTCGCACGTTCGATGTTCGCACGTTCGATTTTCAAACTTAAAGCTAATTTTCCGTTAAGTCATGGCAGAATTGATTGAAAGAAGGATTTGTTGCTGCGTTCAGAAGAACTTGATTAAATAAAGATTTTCGTTCTCGAGAAATTTTTTTTTTTTATTGCAAATTCCATAGAAAGACGAGCGCGCGCACAATTCGCATATTCGACGATACATCCTACACAATAGCCAGTTGTATTTCTGCGCTTTGTGAAAGGAGATTCGGGGAACGAATAGCGTTTAATGCTTTCAAGCTTCTTCTTGCGAGCGAGCATTGACTTTTAGATACGCCAGAGCGTACAGGTCAAATCTCTATCGATAATCGGGACTTGGTTTCGTAATATTGCGGAATGCACAAAGAACAGATTGCTGCATTTCGCGAATAGAAACGTTCTCGAGACTATTTACTGTTGGAATTTTGTTTTTTTCCTATATCTGTATATATGTACAATATAGTATATATGTACTATATATATAGTTTCTAAATAATAAAATAATAAAATATAAATAAAGCGGACCAATGAATTAAAAGACTTAGAATCTTCAGAAAATCTCTCTTACGATGTTCTATTAATTCTACTTGGACTTCTCTGTAATAGATAAAAAAGTATCGAATAGAACAAAATTGTCAATTTTGAAAGAGAGAGAGAGAGAGATGAAAAAAGACTAAAAATAGACTACAGTACATTATAAAGAAGAAAGACACACATATATATCTTATTACAAGAGTTTCAGAGATAATGGGTTTTTTTTAAACTTTCTTTATAACTTTTAAATTTATATTCAAGTTCGCGGAACCTCTTGATAACACTTTTAAATTTATATAGAAAATTATCTTAAACTCGAACTTTATATCATTTGTGTGTGTATATATATATCTTTATGTCTCTTTCTGTGTGTGCGTGTTTATACAGACTACAATAAGGAATAGACTTCTTGACAGCCTTGGCATCCGAGCTCTGTGAAGGCTAACAAAGGATATAAATGCATATCGGCGTGCATTCTTTGAATTCTACGTAAGTTCAACAGACTTGTTATTGTTGTGTTGCATCGTATATTTTACACGATCGTTGTACGTGTGATCGCTTGTACAGAATTTGCGTGAATTCACAAAAAAAATCGCCCTCAATCGCAAAATATCTGCAACATAACTCTTGAAAGGAAAATAACAAGTGTTCGTGTAACAAAGAGTATATTAATTACTAACTATTCGCTAATTACGATCGATAGTACGGTATTTAGTGACGAAAATGAACGAGAAATAATGAATTAGATTCAGCTCGTTAATTCTCTATTATCGAGCTATACATCGCCTCGTCACAAGGAACCGCCTTGCCTTCGTGACAGCAAATGAGTTCCGTGCTCTCCAAACCGGTGAACATCCAGAAAGTCATATTACACGATTTCATGTAAACAGCTACCTAAAAATAGAAATAAAAACCGATAGAAATGATAAAGAAACTATATAATAAATAATGAAAACGTATTTGAAGAAGAAAATATTGACAAGCAACTCTTCAACTCTGGGCTTTTTAACGAGGACAATCTCGTACATGTTAACAAATTAATTGTTTATATTGTAAATCGATAAAATCGGATATTATTTATAAAATTGATGCAACTGAGTAACTTATATTCTTTTCACTTGTCAATAAGAGAATTAATATGTACGGCCAGTGAGAGCCAAGCGCTAGGGGGTGCGAAATATTATTTAAAGTCTAAATTACAATTCGAATTCAATTTTATTATAATTGTTTTTATTTTTTTGTTATATTTTATATTTTTCGCTCACCTTCAACTTATCAACGTGCATGTTCAGTTTCTCGCAAATCAGCATCGGTGCTTCGTCCCGAACACCCTCAGCCTGACGTCAAATGAATTATTACGTAAACGGGCAGTGAAAAGTAGCGCAGTAGGAAAGATGAAAGTGTAAAAATTATAATACTTGCCAGTGCGACACACAATTGTTGACATTTTTCGGTTCCTTCCCGATCGCAGCTAACATTGTACTGAAGCTTGTGTTCTATTAACGGTTCCACCCCCGGAACAGCGAACACCGCGCAGCTACACGCACCCTCTGCAATTTCTTGCCTTGAACAGTGCAAAATGCTTTTTAAACGCAAAGTTACGACAGCGGCTAGCAAAAGTGCTCTTGCAAGAAGTGCCAATTAAAGTCATTATGAGAGAAATACTCGCCAATTATTCTAATTGCAATTAACAATTCAGAAGAAAACTGATGCGCGCGCGCGCATAACTTGCCACAACTTTCGCGATTCTTTTCTGTTTTATTGTTACCCGAAACTTGTCTCTTTTAAGAAAACAACATATAGAACAACAAGCAGCATTCGTTAAAATTAATTGAATTGTTCGCTCGCATAAATCGCGATTGTAAAATATCGACATTATATCGTATCTAATATCACAATCTTACATTGTAAGGGGCAGCATCGCTAAATGGATCAGAACAAAGAAACGCAGAGCTCTTTCCATATCGTTCACACCCTCAGTTCGCACCTCACGTATCTGTCACGTTGAAATCGTCACGCGTAAAGCTTTACGGTGATTATCGCGAACGATCGAGCGGAACGAGGCATATATATGTATAGAATCCCCATAATCATCCGCCTTCCCCCCCTTCTTAAACGCACATAGAGAGGAATGCACGCGTAATCACATGACGGCTATTGTTAATCGCGGCATCCTCTTCGCCGCGGCTCGAATTTTCCGTCGATATGTACGTCCACGTTATACAGGCGCGTTCCCACAGAGATAATCGCACCGTCGCGATGTAACCCGAGAATACGCCGGACTTGTGCGCGATCGCACCGCGTGAACGTATACGTTGCGCGTATGTGTAAGTGACATACAGGTACGAGTTCCGGCGAAAAATATACGCAAAATTCCCATTAACGCAAACGCCATTAAACAGGTACATGTGACAAGTTTTGTTTTGGCGTTTTATCGATCCCTATGTTACTCGACTCCGTTTACAACGAGTTTTTCAAAACACTGTACGTAATTTTCTTGCGCGCACGTTTCAAGCGCGCGTTGTTTTATAAAGAAATGTTTGAGAAATTCTAGCGGTACTTGCATTTCAGCCAATTATTTTACAAATTTTAGTTCCAAAAACAAATATAATGCGAGAACTTGTTGAAAAAATTTATTTACAAAAAAAAGTATATTTACAAAGATATACATGCAATAAATATTATTTACTAAATATTTATTTACAAAAAAAGTATATTTACAAAGATATACATGCAATAAATATTTAATAAGTATTTATTTACAAAAAAAATATATTTACAAAGTATACATGCAATAAATATTATTTGCATGCAATTGTTAATTATTGCTTTACAATTATCTGCAAATTATATACCATCTATATATAAATTACCATTTATATACCATCGTTTTCTCTCTTTTCAAAAAAATAAAGTTATAGAAATTAAAGCAATCTGTAAATAATCTATTTACATATATATACACATATTTATATATATATAATGTAACATATAAACAAGAATTTTTGTGCTATTTTTTTATTATAAAACATTTTTGCGTAGGTTTTACTATTTTTTTCAGTGATACTGATTTATCACCTTGAATGTCTTCGTTTTTATCATACCGACGCGACTATGTAGTGATCGGTGGAGCAACGCCGCGTGCTCATAGTCATGTGCAACAGTCATGTGACAGTAAAAGGCGAGTTGCCGTCTGACGATGTACTAGATGTTTCCACTGACACTATGGCGTCCATAATCAAAGGTGCGATGATAACACACATCGCGTAATATAACCATGAACATAAATTTATGCGTATCCGATAGATGAACATCTTATTGTTAAGTATTGTATTAATTATATCGTACGCGATCACGTGTTTTCGTAGACACGGGCGAGATCTGGAGCAGATTATTTGACCATCGTCCGTTTGTGCAAGGAGAAGTCACGTTCTTTTTGAGGGAATTCCAGGTGAATCTTCGAGAAAGCATTACAGTAGCGATATCATCAGTACGATAATGTCAATAGACTAATCAGATTTGATTAGATGTTCAATTATAATGGGTTTAGTTGTGCAAACATAACCTATTCGTGTGTCTTGAGAGGGAATTGTAACTATTGTAAGCCTGTTGACACAGACAAGTGATTATTATTGCTTATTGCTCCTCTGTCTAATAAACCTCTGTTTGCACTTTTTTGTAATTATCATTTAACTGTTTTACATATCATACAATGTATTAGATTAGTACAAAAATAACTGCGGATTTTAAACTTTGTTAAAAGTCACAATTACTTTTGCACCAACCTAATATATTTAATGTTATTTAATAATTGTTTTTATATAAACTTTTATGTCTAAAAAAATTAAACTGCTTAAGATTTCATTAAAAAATGTATTTACTATCATTTCTTAGGAGAAAAGAGCTGATAGAGAAGTGGAGCGTCTTTTCAAAATACTTGAATATGCTACTGAGTTGAAAGAAAGTCAATTGGATCGTACTGAGCAACTTGGCGACTGTCATCTGCCTAGTCTTAAGGCAAATGTGGACGTTGCACTGAGTATGTGCAATCGTGTTTTACAGAGAGAAGAGAATTTTGATAGTGTACGTATCACACATATTAAATGCTAATTGGATTTTATTTTATATTGTTTGTTTGATTTTATAGGATAGTGTTTTGAGAGAAAACAGATTGATCAGAAAAAGAGAATGGGAAAAGTTTATAAATGATATGAGCGACAAATGTCAGAAAGTGGATCAAACATTCCAGGAAAAGGAAAACGAGATACAAGAGTTCTATGTTGACCTGGAAAAGAAATTGCATATTACTCCATAACACGTTCTTCACATCTTTGCATCTTATATAGTTTTTATCTTAGAGCTTTAGTATTTTTTAGTATTCCATAAAGACTTAATATACCTGATTTCTGTGAAGCAATTAAAAAAAGTACATGTAAAATTAACGGCATAAATATGCCATTGGAATCGATTGTAGATCCTACCATAAGAATAACACCGTCTGTCAAATTAGTAGATTTCATCTTAAATAATATAAAAAATTTGGATGATGTCCCGAGTGGTATTGCATTCTTATGCAAATCGAAGAAATCTAAAAAACAGAAGATTGCAAATGCCACGTTAACAATCGAGGATTTCAAGTGGTTGGTGAAATATTTAAGTGAATACAGAAAAACCAAGAGAAAGAAGGTCTATTTGCACGAACTGTTCGACGATTCTAACGTGATATTACCGACACCAAGAGAGACGCCACGCAATCCAGAGCTAGAGGCTAGAATACAGAAATTAACGGCGCAGCAAAATGACAGAGAGTATCAAGCGATGACGAAGAGTGTCGATTCTATACGAAAATATCATCCGGAAGATAGCATTGCTTATCAAAGTAAACAAAATATTTTTATACAATATTTCTATTCATCATATGAACGCATTTGTAAAACAATATTCCTTTACATTTCAATTTGCAGTGAAGCAGATAAATAAACAGCTGATCGCCATTGCCCAATTTGTATTCTCTGTGGCAGCTGGTTTTGCTTTTGGATTTATCGGAATAGAACTTATAGTTGGAAATCTGGACTTTGGATTTAGACTACTTCTGGGAATAATGTTCTCGCTGATCATCGCTTTAGCCGAGATCTATTTTCTAGCTCTAAAGTTGAACGAAAACGGCTCCAATCCCACATCCCTGACAAAGTCGCATCAAGATTAGCGTTTATTTATTGTTCACTTACCTCAAAATATATATATTTATTATACAACAGTTTATTTGGGTATATAAGTTAGCCGATTTGGCTGTTTTTTGTCAGCAATGTACACACGAGTGTCTGAAATTGTTTCAAGAAATATTTATATAATATATATTTATTATAAATAAATACAATGATTCTTTAATATAAGAAATAGTAATTTATATAGCAATACAACTAGATGAAGTATGATACAAGATACATTATTTACAAAAATATATGTGAAGGCTATATGTAAGAGCAAAAGCATATGTTATGCTTTATTATTATAACTGCTTAGTGTTGAACACTTGTTGGATGCAAGTGTATAAAAATAGTTTATTCTTAAGTTTTAATAATCTTAATAATCTTTTCTAATTTTTACAAAACTTTTTGTGAAAATTATTACTACTTGTAATTCTTTTGCATCTCTGCTAAGATGGCAATGATCTGATGTTTAACTTTATAACACACACATACACATGTATACGCACAAACAGATCTATATAATTTTATGAAAAATTGTGTAAAATCGAGAATTTATCAGCTGACCCAGTTAGATAACTTCTCTGTAATCTAACTATCTGTATCAAAATAGAGAGCAACATGTGTTTATCTCTTGGAATCCTCTTCACTGTCACTTTTTGTACTGTTTTCACTCTTGTCACTCATTGAATGACCATTCTGTTTAGTCCCGCTTTCTTCTTCCTCGCTGCCAGATGACGAATTTTCATTTTCTGCTTTAGTGTCGTCACTGTCCGAACAACTGTCTGTATCTGAATCACTGTCGCTGTCTGAATCTGAACTGCCAGAAGAGCTACTGGATGCATTTTTGGCAGCCATCATCTCCTTAAATTGTCTTACAGTAATTTTGCGAGGCATTATCTCGCGGAGAAATTCCAACATTTCGGTGGTCTGTACAACCTCAGCCAAGTGTTTGTAGTCCAAAGCGGATCCTTTCTGGCTTTGCATGTGAGCCTCTTCTGTCAAATAGTGTATAAACAGTTCCTGCAAACAAAGTTAGACATCGGAAGTCATGAATCGCGCGACCCGCCGAAACTAATTCACTCTTGTAAAGTTGTCACACAATCTTAACCTTCTGTGTCTTGTTCCTTACCGTAGCTTTTGTGACTAAATATAAACCGTCTTGTCCGACAGTTTCCACACATGGAGAACTTTTCATTATTGTCTTCACTCTTGATATCGGCAATCGTAACTCCTTTATTTTTGCGGACGAAGCTTGTGTACTCATTGGAATTTTTTCTTTTAAATTGGAAAAAATTAATAAAATTAGAAAAAATCGCGGTATATCCTATAACGCGCTGAGATTTGTTTTGATTTATATAAGATTTGCTGTTGAACCACTCTTATACCGGCTTGTAATTAATCAGCAGAGAGAAACCTCTAACAAAGGCTGCGTTCCGGTATTCAGTGAAATTGGCACGGGAAATCTATAACATATGTGACGTGAAGTATAGATTTTTTAGTACTAGCAGAATATCGGAATCCGAAACTCAGCCAGAGATGACTCTGTTTCGGTTTTACACCTCAGACGCGTTCCCGGATTTGCCAATCAGATTCGTACTTCTGATTAATGTCCTATTGGAAACAGTTGAGCCGTGTAAATGATTCAAGAAATCGGTCAAAATAAAGTTATCAGAATTTGGATTACATAAATAGATAGGCATGAAAATCTATAAATAGCGTAATTGGCCAATTAATTAGTAAACATTGTAAAGAACGTCTATGTTTTCTTTAAAGCCCATCTGTGATTGGTCAATTCGATTATTAAACTCTCTACATCTGACAGTGAATATTTATACATATATCTATGCTACATGTTCGTCATGTTATCTGCAGAGTTTACTGTATAACATCAAACTATCTATTTATCTATGGAAAGCACAATGATAAGCGCAATTTGTGAGAAACTGTCGGTGATCGTAAATAGATGATCGCGTGTTGTCCCGAGGTGTGCAATTTGCATTAACATTTGTAATTAATATGGACGAGAGTCTGAAACGTTGCATAGAGTCCCTGGAGGATGAGAACGAGAACAACGTACGCGACGGGGCGCGAAAAGCATTGTTGGACATTTGTAACAATGTACTGAGATCGCCAAATGATGATAAGTCTCGCGAGTTGCGTCTCGATGATCACGTCGTTGTTGAAAAGCTCCTGCCGGCCGTTGGTGCCATGGAGTGTTTGTTCGACATCGGTTACATTGAAGTTTGTATTTTATTTCTTCTTCAAATATTTTTAAAATCTCATTAGTTTTTTTCAATATCATAATTAAAATTAACAATTATATATTATATACAATTATATATCATAAGACTATTTAAGTGCTGCAATAGTTTGGAAACCCTTTACTCAGCTAACATATGTCACAGGATATGACAGGAGAACGCATATTCCTACCACACAATGCATCTCTCTCGAGGCTTAAGAGCTTATCCAAGTTGTTGTCTGGATCAGTGAGCAATTCTATGAAAAACTCAATAACACAAAATACATTTTTTAAAAACATTATTTGGCACTTTAATGACGTTTTGCATTATGAAGACCCAAACTTACAAAGAAAGGCTAGAAGTATTATACCCATTGCGCAGTTAGAAATTGCAGCAATGACAAAACTGAGAGAAGTGCAAAAGTAAAGAAATTATATCTTTCTAAGAGATTTTTTTATTATTTTCTTCTTTACTTATATTAAACTCTAGTTTGTATTTTAACTCTTAGTTTGTATTTTTTGCAGATCTTTGAAAGTAAATGGTACAACAAAGTCTGATTCTTTGCAACTTGAAGCAGATCTGATTACTAAAGATTTGTTATTGTTGGAGCTGTTGCACTGGTTCAAATGTGACTTTTTTAAATGGGTCAATAGTCCATTGTGTTCAATATGTTTTACTGAATGTGAATATGACTCAGAAAAGCCATCTGCAGATCCTCATTGCTCAAGAATAGAGCTGCATAGGTAAAATTTTATCACATACCTTGCAACAGGATTATCATTATCAAAAATAACAACTAACTAATATGCATAATGATGTTAATTCGATCTTAGATGCACAAAGTGCGATATAATTGTCGAATTTCCACGGTATACGCATCCAGAACCATTGCTGACGCTGCAACGCGGTCGTTGCGGCGAATGGGCTATTGTGTTCACGCTATTCTGTCGATCGTTAAATTATGACGCACGGTTTATATGGGATCGGACCGATCATGTGTGGACGGAGGTACGCGTGACAAATTTATTTTTCAATTATTTAAAAAATATCCTGCAACAAAAAATCTAAATGTGTATTACTTTCTTAGACTACATTTATTTACTGCTATGTCTGTGTTTTTATTTGAATTTCGTTAGCTTGTTTCGTGATTTGCGTTGGGTTTTAGTCTATTTTCTGAATAAATGAATTACTTTTTTCTATTGTGTTACTAGGTGTGGTCGGAGTCGAACAAAAGGTGGATTCACGTAGATCCGTGTGAAGATGTAATAGATAAGCCACTGATGTACGAAAAAGGATGGAAAAAGAAGTTGACATATATATTAGCTTTTTCCAAGGATGAGGTGCAGGACGTTACTTGGCGTTACACACGTGATCAAAAAGCTGTCATGAAGAGACGAACAATCTGCACCGAACAGAATTTGATACACTTGCTTCGAACGTTGAGCAACCAGCGGCAAAACTCCATCGGCTATAGCCGCGCGCGTAAAGAATATGTTGTCAAACGGAATTTGCTGGAGCTCGCCGAGATGTTGTACATTCCGAATTCGCAGAATAAAGATTCCGATGAGAACTACGAAGGGAGATTGTCCGGTTCTCTCGCGTGGAGATTAGCGCGAGGCGAAAGTTCACAGGTACAAACATATTTGTCTTTGAAAGTAGACTAAGAAACACTAAATATCTCCATACTTGGAGATATTGAGCGTTTCTTATTCTACTATCTATACAACGATCTTACGTTTTTGTTGAAAAAGTTTTTCTGTCAGTCAATGAGAACTTATCTTTTTTTTTTTTTCAGACCAACGCGAGTAAAAATCACGTTTGGAACGTTTCCAAGTACGGACAAACGTTCGAACTGCGATATAATATCGTTAAGGATACGTACCAAGTAGTGAGTAATGCTGATATTTTGGAAGAAAAATCCGGATGGTTAGAAGGAATAAATACCGTGGAGGGAGGAATCTTCCGTAAAGTGGAGAACGACTGGAAGATGGTTTATTTGGCACGATCTTCGCGGGCAAAATACGGACGTATCAAATGGACCTTCGATGTCGCGGATTCGAATTTGCGTTTAAAGACATTCAGTTTGACAGCTAAATTCGAGGTGTTTCACGGAGCTACCGTATCCTCGGAAATCGAAGCTGTTTTCAATGACGATAAAGCGATTGTCATACCTGTTCCCAATTGCAGCAATTTCCGTACAGAAGAAGTACAAAATGCGGTGAGATTAAATGTGATCGTAACGTTGTCCGGCGGACAAGGTAAAGATGCCTGGCAACATGCTCAACTTCTTCGACAGAGTCTGGAAAACACTGAAGAACAATCCATGATAATTAGTATCCAATTGAAAAATTGTTGCGTATGATAATTATTCTATATTCAAATTTAAAAAAATTTATCATTTAAAATATAATATTCTATATATATATAAACTTTTGCGTATGGATTAATAAATTATTATATAAATGTACAGAAACAATTTCGCAAATATAAGGCCGTCATTGTTCTACAAGATCTGTAAGGTGTAGCTTTTGTGCAATTTATCGGAATTGATCGAAATAATTGTGCTCTTTGATTGTCACTCTGTTGTGACAACAAAGATGCGATAGAAAGAAGATACCGTGAAGTCCACGTGACGCTAATAAAAAGAAAAATCGTCGCTCAATCGATTCCGAACAGATACGTAACAGCTACCCTAGCTTGTATAATTAATAACGACAAATCAAAATGTTACGTGCATATCTGCGTAAATTATGTATGTCATAACGACGTGTCTGCGCCAACAAGATACCATCGGACTTTTGACGCGCCAACGGGATATTCGCGCCTGCATAATTCGTTTTTTGCACGAGCAGTTTGATGTGAAATATGAAACTACTGAGATCGACCGATGTGTTTGACGAAAGTTGGTTTCTGTTCTTATTTTTTTTTTTTTTTTTTTTTTTTTTTTTTTCTACAAATCTCAAACTACAAATCTCAATCTACAAATCTCAACAATTGCCGGAAGATAAAACTTTTCCGTTACGCCAACGCGATTTTATTATTGACTCTTTACTACGTTACTTTCGCACTGATGATCGAGTCCGCGTCCCACGTGTTAGACGCTTTGGACGAGACAAGCACGGCAAATCTTCCGAGGAGAGCGCGATATTTTCTCAATATCGTTCTCTTTCCTATCGCGATAATTTCGTGCGCTCGATTAGGCTCAAAAATCAAAGAGATTTATCACGAGATCAAGGAAATCGACAGATATCTGAGATACTTCAATGTGCTTCTCGACTACGAGTATCGCATGAGAAAGGATTTGGTATTCATTTTCGGAGCTATTACAGTCACGCTTTTGTTCAATTTAATGGATTACTATTCGTTGATGGATTACAGCAGGGATTACAAGTATGTGATCATGTGGATATTGGATCGACTTCCTGATTTTACAAACACGATCACAATATGTTGCTTTTCCGTCATTTTGGACAAAATTCAATTCCGATTCGAGCGTATTAACGAAATAATCGAGAGAATGATAGAGGAAAAGCGACTCTCTACGATCGACGTTTTATCCATATCTAACAACTGTAAGAGAGACACTCAATCGTATACTTTACATTATGAAATATGTATCTTAATTGTAATATTTTCTATTATGTCAATTAAAATATATATCGATAATAAAATTTATTGCAAATTAATACAAAACAAAAAAAATATATAAGTTAAATAAAATACACAAGTTAAAAAAAGCTGATCGATACAATGTGATACAATTTCAGCTTTCAGAGTAAAACTATCGCAACTACTCAATCAGAAGTTGTGTAAAGCATCAGTGCTCGCGAACGAAGTCTGTCAATTCCCGCTCACGTTCCTCCTTATATTATACTTCGTATGTATTTGCGTGCACGTGAATACCATATACTCCAAAATTGATCAACCAGCAGAAGCCGTGGATGTTTTAACGAGCGTCCTGTGGGTAACGTTCGACGTCGGAAAGTTCGCTTCTTCGTTTACAGCACATATATGCATCGAAGGTAATCGTATTTGTGTGTTTTATAATATACATTATTGTTTAATAAATATGCAAATAAACACTGCAGTACGTGCCCTGGAACATGCCATAGAAGTGACGAACTCGCGAGGAAGAAGCACAGTTGTATGTAAGTTGTTTGCCACGTATAGCGATGGAATATACTATTCAAACTCTTATCTCTATTTTAATCTTATCACAATGTGTATAAAAAATAATCAATTTCGAAGATCAAATATATATAAAAATTGTATATAAATATATATAAATTGTACGTACTATTATGGTTGCTCTTTGGTATGCAATTATTCGCTTGAACGTTCAAGTCAAACAAGAAAAAAGATAATCCTTGACAACGGATTGACTTGAAGAGGTAGATTTCAAGAAAGTCGGGAGCTCCGATTTCTTGCAATTATTAAACGTGTTTCTGTGTTAAACTCGTATTTCTTTGCAATTCTTTTGTGTGATTCGCTATTACGCGACACAAATTTCGCGGCCGAACGTAACAACACGTTGCGATGCTTTTGGAGAACTTTGGAAGACATTAACGCACCGCGCTGTACAATCAGCAGCTCGTCATGTGTTTGCACGACACTCGCAGCCAATCGCAACAATCGCGATCGCAGACCAGGATCCGCAACAATCCAATCGCATCGGTCGATTTGGCAAATGCGATTGGATCGTCAGTCGAGCATGCGCACGAGCAACCCCGGCGGGAAAAATAATTTCGCAACTTCTCGACATTGGGCGTCGCCAGGTCTCATTGGCTGGCGCGCATAGGGTGGAGTTTTGAGTGGGATATTCAAATTTGATCGGTCCAGTTCACGCTACTTCTCGTCGAAGATATTTCGTCTGTAAAATGATCATTTTTTGACTTATTTTCCTTCTCTCGTGACTTGCGAGCGCGTTCGCAGAGAGTTTAATTTACACACCACTCTTCGGGTTCGCAATCAACGGCCGTGGCGCACGAGTGTTCCAGACAGAAGCTTGCGCCTCAATGCGAATTACGGTCTTCGTGTGTGTTCGCCGCGGCTTCGAGGCACCGCGATCCTCATTACGATCGCGTGATGTGAGCGATTTTTCGCTTGGCTGGTTTCAGCGGCACTCGGTGAATCGGACGTCCCGGAGGTGGTGCGAGATTCGCGGTAAGGTTAACGACGAATGGCAGTGCCTTTCGCGGAAAATCGATTAAATACCGTCGGACCGTGGCGCGGAGAGTTTCGACTTGCGTTCATGTCGTTGCGTGATCGTCGCCGCACGCTATAGACAGTTCGGTCAATGGCGGCTGTCAACTGGCGGATCGCTCGCCTCGCTCGGACGGTTCTCGGCCGTTTCTCGGAAAATCTCGCCCGCTCCGATCTGAAAATAGCCGCCGCGCGTTCACATTGAATGCGCCTGAGGACATTTATGAAACCGTGCTGACTCGAAGAGCCTCTTATATGACATCGGGAAAGGAAACAATGGGGTAAGTGTGATCCCCGGTCGGGACTGCTCTCCGGACCTTTTAAGGGTGTGTAATGTGCACGTATATACGGCGACGACGTCTAATTTGCCTTTCGCGCGCGTGTGCGTGCGTACGCGACGAATTGTTCTTAATGCGTTCATTACCGGCCCTTCGCATCAAAACCCGGACCGCATTTAAACGCGGAAGGCAATGCCCCTTGTTTAACGCGATGCCGCGTTCCTCTGCGTATTTTTTCCCTCGTATGCATTTTTCTCTATTTCGGTGGTGACACTAATGCGTTTCGCATTACGAATAACATGATTCAGAATTATAGTCTCGCCTCTTTTCCACGAAATAACTTCGTAACTTGTCACGAATGTTCATTCGTAATTTTAATGTTTTTCTGTTTTATAACAACCGCAGGAAAGATTCAATTAGCTCTTGCAGTACTTTTCGAACAAAGAAATGCACGTTCGAATAATTTTTCAATTTTCACAGTTGGTTTTAAATATTTAACACATAATTTTTGCGGTAGAAGTAATGTATGTTTAACTTTTATTAAATATAATTGTTTAAAATACACTGTGTGTGAAATTAATGTTAAATATATCCAGAAAAATTTATCTCCTTTTCTTTCTTGAGAATCTATTATCTATTTATATACATAGTATTTTTAACATACATATTTTTAAATATATGTTCTTTCAAGAAGATAATAAATAAAATAGATACTCTCTCTCTGTGTTATAAAGTAAATAAATATAAAATAATTGTATGTATTTTCTATTGTCATTTGAATTAATTACAGTGAGCAACCAATCTTCACGTGCAAAGCACACGTTTTTCACATTGATCCCAAGACCAAAAGGTCTTGGGTGCCAGCATCGTCAGCAGCAATATCTGTATCATTCTTCTACGATTCCACCAGAAGTCTATATAGAATAATTTCAGTTGAAGGAGCAAAGGTAATCAAAAGTAATATTCGATAGCATGTAGAAATAAAGATAAATCTGTATATAATTGATTTAGTTTGTTTTTCTTTAAATACTTCTTTCAGGCTGTCATAAATAGCACAGTTACTCCAAACATGACTTTTACCAAAACATCACAGAAATTTGGTCAGTGGTCGGACGTCAGGGCAAACACAGTATACGGTTTAGGTTTTGCATCTGAAGCTGAATTAGGAAAGGTTTGTATTGCGCTTGTGCTTTCATTAAAATTCACAAAGCAGTAAGCTTTTATACATATATCATGCTCTCAGAGGAAAAATATATTGTTTATTTGAATATAGTTTATCGACAAATTTCATGAGGTTAAAGAAGCCACCAAGCTGGCCAGTGCTAAGTTACAGTCAAACAGTACCTCGGCAACGCCAGCTACAAGTGCAAATGTCAGTCCAATCACGTCTCGATCGGGCATGACATCGTCAGAGCAAGACCTTATAGATCCACCCAACTCCTCGATGATCAACTCCAATGTGTCGGCGTCGAACAACCCAAACCCGAATGCCAATATGATTTCCGCTCAGAACAATGTATCTTCGGTAAGCAGCAGTCCTTTACCTGGTAGTTGTCAAAATAAAGTGGACGACGAATTGAAAAACGCAGTCCATTCAAGATCACAGAGTGTTTCTCAGCAGAGTACAGAAAGTCCACAACATCAAGGAAAATCAGCGCAATTGAGTTCTACGCAAAGTGGACAGTCGGCTGAGGTGCAACTTAAGTATGAGAACGACAGGCTGAAACTTGCCCTAGCTCAGAGTTCCGCTAATGCAAAAAAGTGGGAGGTATGATTTTTTAAGTGTTTTTTTTTTTTTTTTTTTTTAATTGCGAATGTAAAACTGCTGGATGTGTGTGCAGTGAGATAATTGGTATCTTGTAGGTGGAACTGACGACACTTAAAACCAACAATGCGAGATTAACAAGTGCGTTACAAGAATCCACAGCTAATGTTGATGAGTGGAAGAGGCAGCTACAATTGTACAAAGAGGAAAATGCCAAAATTAAAGCAAAATACGCTGACTTAGAAGCTGGAAAGATTGCGGAAGGCAATGCTGAGGCTTTAAGATTGAGAGTTGAAGCATTAGAGAATGAGCTGAGAACGCGAAATGAAGAAATTAAAGCTCTCACTATGGCCACTAAAACAAACAAAGATTTTGTGGTATGTATTGAATATTGTTTCTTTTTTTTTCTTTAATATTTGATGATGCTTTGTGGAATACATAAATTTAAAATTACTGGCATCATAAATTTATTAAATATCAAGCGTTTAAACATTTAATTTCTGTTTCTCAAGGCTTTGCAGAAGGAAAACGCAGAACTTCGCGAGATGTTAAATGTAGTTCATGAACAATTAGAACTTGCTCTGAGTGCAAATAAGGTTCAAAAACAAAATTTGGATACGTTAAATGCCAGATTAGCTGGCTACATACAAGATTTGGTAACGGTACATCGAGAAATTACGAATACATTGCAGACCTAAGTCTGCACTGTGTGGGTAGAACCCAAGATTGCATTTCTTGGGTCTTTTGTATTTACTATAAGCGCGATGTACGAGAATGAATGATATAGAATAATAACAAAGGGAAGAAGTTCCAGAAGAAAAAAAATTTAAAAAAAACAGATCGATTTGCATATTAAATCGAGCAGAAAAAATTTATAGAATACTGAAATAGCCGTCTCGAAAAATAGTACACTGCAGAAGAGAAAAAATTGTGGCTCCCTTGAACATGTATTTATATTGAACCAACTTGATCTGTTTAGAATTCTCTTTAGGCTATTAACTTTCGTGCCATAATCGTGCTATTGTTGCACAGAATAGGACACTTTATCTTTACCACCCGCTTTCTTTCATTGGACGTAAAGCGCGTGTGCTGATTAGATTATCGATAAGAGTAAAATATAAGAAAGAAGAGAGAGAGAGAGCAACATTTGGGGATGTATTTAAATCAATTTAAATATTTTACACCAATTAAAAGTTTTCGATGTTTTTTCACGTGTCACTTCTGCTAAGTTCTGATGCAAGAACTTGAAACTACTGTGGGATGCATGACAGATTGATTTTTTCGAATGCATCTGCATCTCCCTAACGGATAATACAGGGTGTAGAAAAACATTATCGGTGTCAAAAAAAAAAAATTTATACATTTGTAGTAAAGTGGTCGAGCAGGTGAAGAACTTTATACGAATTCCTGATACGGTGAAATGTTTCCTTTTTTCAATGAAACGACAAGAGATCGGTGTACTATTGTACTCGATCGGTAAAATTTTTTATTACTTTCGTGATTCCTTAAATGAGTCGCTCAATCAAAAAGCTAATCAAGCTGATGCGTGTGATTTTCTGTTTTAATTCTTATATAATACATTTATTTGAATAAGAAGTTACATACGAAACTTCGTAACTTTTTTACAATCTAGTAAACGAGTAGAGCGCGCTTGTATATGTAAATAGAAAAAAAATTGTGGACAATAAGAAAAATCAATTTCAAGTAATTTATAAACATAGGAATGAAATTTATATTAATATCCGTTTTATAGTTTTCTTTATCTGTAATTACTTTTTCTAATCTACTTTAGACTAATTCAGTGATGTTTCTAGCAAATAAACGTACATTTTTACTTTTTTACTAAGTTTACTTTTTTACTTTTCTACGAGACGATTTTAATTCTAGAATAATTTTAGATGTAAGAAACATGTGTGTGACAAATATGAAAGTTTCGCAATTTTTAAAGATGTCTGCATAGTGTGTGTAGAGATTTAACTAACGGAAAACAAAAACTATCTTCTCTAAGAGTGAAATGTCGTTTGTAAGAACCACTGCTTCACGAGAATGACTATAAACACTATCTTCAAATTTTATTACAAAAGATGCTTCCTTTATTCATATGCTTTAGTATTAATTGCGGAAGTTCTGGGTGGTAAAATTTAGGTGTCCTACTCTGTAAAGTTTTATGGAAAGGAGCGCACATTTGTTGTTGAGAATTTGCCGTATTGCAAATGCTATTCTTATGTATAAAAACAAAAATACAGTAGAACGGCGACTGTCCTAAGAGCGTGTTTGTGAGAGAGATGTTTTCGTAAAAATAAAAGCGTTCCTACGAGTGATCGAGGTTTAAGAGAAAAGGAAAATCAGATGAGAAAGAAAAAGGATATTCTTCCAGCAGAGATATCAAATCGAAAAAACGTAATACCGCTTCCCTCAACGCATCATGTCTAATATTTAAAAATCGCACCTTTCGTCTCTCACAACTACTGCGTTTCAGTGCTAACATATGTGTGTGTAGAAAATATTTTAGAAACATTTTTTCGTTCTCTCTCGATCGCGAACTCCGCGGTTCAAACAGATTGAGGATTTTGACGATGAGAAAAAACGCGAACTCTGAAACACTTGTATATATGTTTATTTCTGTGTTTGAATCCTGCAGTACTCGTGCGGCATACAAAGTTAATACTCGTCACTAAAAAGTAATACTCGTCATATTGACCCCAGTAATTTTATGTCACATCGGAGAATCGCATTTAATGTTAGACTGTAAAAATCATACTTTTTTAAGTTCGAAGTTTATATTTTCAGTGCAATTCTCTTGTATATCAAGTTTTTAGACTGTTTATATACAGCGTGACAGGTACTGAAGGGTTTAAAGCAATGTTATATTTATCAATAGAGCTATATAATCTTGTTACTAGAGAATATTTATTTATTTTAAGAAGTTATCGTAATCTTATTCTTTGTATCATGACACTTTTTTTTTTTAATCTTATTTTATCTAATTTCTATTACGAACACTGTGTTACTAAACAATTCTACTAGTATTTTTTGTGTGTTTACACAATATTTCTATTTTCTATTAAGATAAGTTGTTTACTTGGCAACTTAGTTTTTCGAATCGACATTCGGATGATCGGCGTTTTACTGTACGACTTTTAGAGATACTTTTATTTTTCATAATGTATACCGAAGCTAATAATGGTTGCACAAATCATAAAACACGAGCGCATTTATAATTAAGTAATATCAATATATGTGCACTTGTATCGAGCCTTGTATCGCAGAAAATGTTTTATAATTTCGCACCGCGTTATGCCTGCGAATTTATACGGTTTTTTGTAAGTTGTTTTTTTTCTATACAGAAATTTTACGTTGAGAAAAAAATATGAATATACGTATTACACTGTGTTCTTTGTCTCTTGCAAATAATCGAAGTATTATTATTTCCGAAAGTGTTACGCTATTATCGTTGCTACTGCTACTACTACTATTACTACTACTATTGCGATTGCTCCTAATGCTATTCTTAAGTCGCTCTTTCATTCTAATATTACTATTATTCAAGTTTTCCTTTCTTCTCTCTCTTTTTCTCTATCCTTCTCACTCCCCTTCTCCCTCCTCCCTTTCCCCTCTCTTCTCTATACATCTATTATTAATAAATATATTCATTACATCATTATTATATTATTACTTAGTATTATTGCGAATGGTATTGCCGTTAGAGATATTTTTACCGATGTTACAAGTATGTTGTATTACTTGCGTCTGCAAAAATGTTAATAGTTAGGTACATAAAACATATCAAGAACACGTCGCATAATTAGCGCAATATGCGTTTTTTTTTCTCGAACATTTCTTTCATTCAGTTTTTCAACTCGTCTAAAGTGTCTATGACAAATTATAGTGTTATACCTACACAAGCACAAGATCCGCACATTTATAATCTTAGCGATATTTTAGTATAATTTCGATTATACAGCATAGAGAGAAAAGCTATGATTTGAAGATGTGTTGTGTAATGATGTGTTGAGTCCTTTGTAACGCACAATTTTGAATTTGTCAAACAACATATTATCTTGTTTCGATGTGTTTGATGTATGAGGACTTTTTAGTACATGTAGCACACATATATATATGTTGATTTTCTAAAAACAAATTCTTATAAATATATATATATATATAAATTATCGATATGTTGAGAATATACGTTTTACTGTTAAGAGGAGACTATGTATCATATTCTACAAAATCTAAGAAATGCATCATCAGGATATTATTCACAGGTTTCGAATGATCATAGGATTGAGCTCTCGAATATTCTTCACTGTACTATAAACTGTATAGTGCAGAGACATGTGTAAGGGAACGATTCGCACACAAGGAGTCTGAACGATTCTGTCAAAGTGAGGTGAAGGTGATAAACCTAGAGACAAATTTTTAGTAGAGAATTAGATAAGAGACAAGTGCAAAATGTGCTAGAGAAATGCACTTTTTATCGTACTGACAGTATATAAATATATAAATATATATATGTATGTATCAGGAAAAAAAAACAACTGTTGAGGAGATGAATTTTCAATCTGAGGAATTGGAAACGGAAGCCTCGCTTGCCATATGTACTCTTAATAAAACATTTTCAGACAGCACTGAATGTATTTTGTTTTCTACTACGGACCAGTTTTATCATTTCCGATTAATTTTTAATTGGTCGATCAATGTATGTTCATGGAACTGTATGGTCTGTTGCGATAACGATGAGATAAGTTGCCACGTTTTATGATTTTTAATTTCAAATAACTTTGTACGTATACATATATTTATAATATATGTTTTACATATGATGCTTTAGTATTGTTTTATATTTATATAAAACAATTTTTTACACGCTATTTTAATATTCGAAGACATAAATCGAATAAAATTAAAAATAAAATCCGCGGGAAACTTATATCCGCTTGGACAAAAGCGGAGATATCCACTATATTTGTTATCTAGAAGTCACTTAGATAAGTGCTATGTTGTAGTAGAATCATTGCATTCCTTTCGAATGTGTCATTGGATCTTGAATGAATAAATTTCAGGTGAACTTCATGCGAGTATGCGCCAAGTATGACATCATGCGTATATGACGTACCACGTTGCAGAAATGAGATGCTTGTAACAGACATCACGATCTCATTCAGTCAAGGATTATGAATCGTGTGTTAAATGATTTGTAACTTCTAAGAAATCTAAGAAACATAATCTTTTACATTTACATCATCGTTACTTCGTCATTTGTGTCAATTAAAATTACACACAAAATGTATATAAATACATCGATAGCAACATTTTATGTTGCTATTCTAATAATATATATATATATATATATATATATATATATATAGTTAATAATATATATTCCAGTGATGCAGTATATGCTAATAAGATAATACTTCTATCAATAGTTTTTACATTGCGCTTATTTGTTTTTAACTTTTATATATATTTTTTATTTAATGTTCTTATATTGATTTGATTCACCACAGGACGACACAGGATATTTTGTTGCCGTTGCGTCATGACTCGACACACTATGCGTCCAACCCCACTTCTTTCTTTTTCAAAGATGTCCTTAATATCGTCGCCGCTGTGTCGGAACGCTTTCAGTTAGTAAAGTGTTCACGTATAAGACGCAACAAAGAATCCAAGGAATAACCGGCGTCTTGTGCCATCAGTGGAATTAATACGTATATAACATATATACATCAGCGAGTGAGTAACATTAATAATAATTATTTAAAACACATGTAAGTTATAATATATATATCATAAAATATCATATATGTTGTAAAATAATACATATATGTATATTATATATATACAAACATATATGGAGATATAAAAGTGACGTATATACAATTTTTTTAAATATAAGATTTTTTATATTGAATTGGTGCATTATCAAAAATAATCACGTGCTATAAATAATTAAAAATTAAATAATTAAAAAACTGTAGATTATATTAAACATATGTTTTATTCAACTGCACACGTGTATAGTTTGCAACAAAGCAAAACCTATATATATGTAAAAATTTTCTGTTACTCGACTAAATATAACTTTTGTAATTCTTCGGTACCTATCAGTTCCGATAGAGAACTAACTCCGCTTTTTGATTGTAACATTTGGTCATAATAACTATTCTGAACACGCACACATGATCAGTTCGAGTCGTATCGACATAGTAATCATTACATTATTGGTATGGTAATTATCTGGTATTTTGTAATCAAAGTTCACTCTGTCAAATTTAAAGGCGATTAAAATGTAATCAACGTGTCATGTATAACACGATCATTAATTAGAACAATGGCTTACTATTAAAATGAAATTTATTTTTTATATGAGAAGGATGAAAATATATGTTATGTCATACTCCCGCTATATCTTCAGCAATTACGTTAATTGATAACACGCACATGTTACACCTTTTTAATTTCGATAAAAACGTTTTTAAATTATTTTTATTTATGATTTACAATGTTGAAAAACATGATCATTAGAGAGTTACAAAAGTCGAACAATCTGTGTCGATTTCACGTTACTCTCCATTAGATCGATTTCTTCAATAATATTGTCATCCACAAAAGTGTTGCATTGTAAGATAATTCTGCCACTGAAAACTAAAATCGAAATAAACTCTAGGAAAAGTAATTAATTGTAAATCGTTACAATTAATTACCTTTGACTTGTTATAACAAGAGAAAAGCATACGAGAAAAATAGATTGAAGTTACAATTAATTTACTTAATTCGATTGTTATTTTAATGTGTCAGAGATTTCAAGAAATAGCAAAGAATGATTGTGCGCGTAAAACATCTTTGCATGCAAAAAAAAAAAAAAAATTAATTGTTGAGGGCCAAATATGTGCAATCGTTATATTTGTTGGTACTGATTCCATCAAGTAAATTCTTCTTAGTGTTCTCGCGCGAAAATACAAAATTCATCACCGATACACTTCGTCTCCTCGACAGACACGAATGACGTGTCGCCCCACCAACAAATTCCTTTCCTCTTTCTCTTCCGTGCTGCTTCTCGTCGACGTTGGCCCCCAGCGACAGAGAACGAACGTTAGTCGGTTACCAGAACCGATACGTTGTTCTTTGGAAAGAGCCGCAACGTCATCGAAAGAGGTAAATCAAGAGCCACACCCCAAGTGTCACTTAAAGCCGGTCCGATCAATATAATCCTGCGATGCTCCTAAAAATCCTGCGAAATAGAACGTCTTCATTGCTATCTCTAAAAATTTCCGAGGCGCGCGATCATTTTCGATTATTTAATGACAGCGACCCGATCAGCGCGTTACCAGAGATGAGATCATCGTTGCTAACGTAACGTGTAGCTCAAACGAGTCAAGGACGATACCGTCAGATTTGCATTGTTTACTCATGAGTTAATCACTTTGGATTAAAAAAAACTTGATAAACTAAATAGCTCTGAACGGAATGTGTTGCAATCACAATTCGTGGAATTACAAAATTCGAAAACTAATTAATTAATTATCTGTCAGGCGTATATCACACTTTATAAATTAACAAGAATCTTTTTTCTACATTTCCGTAAAACAATACATGTCAAACATGTTTTTAGATATCCGGGAAAAGATGGCCGGTCACAAATATGTTGCCGTACAGGTGAGTAATTAATATGCTAATTTCTTAACAACAATGTAAAAAAAAACCAACCGTAAATGTGAGTCATAATCGAAGAAAAACATTTTTGTGACAAATATGAGTCATTCATTTGATACGCATTAAGACAATCTTTTGTTACTCTGAATTGGTAAATTAAAAAAGAAGCGATTTTGAAAATATTACCTTTTTTTGTTAAACAGGACTAAATAAATATTTATGAAATAAATAAAGACTTTATTTTACAGTTTGTAACTTTTTACGTCAATAATTATTTGAGTGTCGAATGTGTGCGTGAGACGATGCGAACTTTAATATTTCATCCATAAATGTCTGCAGTGCACACCCACCGTCTATCCGGCCGATCCTTTCGACGCCGAAGAAGATGCCAGTCTCTTGCGAACCGCTATGAAGGGTATAGGCACCGACGAACAGACCATCATCGACGTCCTGGGTCATCGAGGTATTGTACAGCGATTGGAGATTGCCGAAAAATTCAAGTCGATGTACGGCAAGGATCTCATGTCCTCTCTCAAGTCGGAGCTGTCCGGTAACTTCGAAAAAGCCATAATCGCTTTGATGACACCTCTGCCCCAATATTTCGCCATGGAGGTGCACGATGCCATTTCCGGAATCGGTACCGACGAGGGTGCGCTAATCGAGATTCTCGCGTCTCTAAGCAACTACGCTATCAGAACGATATCGGCTGTTTACAAAGATCGTAAGTTTCGAGATGATCTTTCATTTTTGTTCAAAAAAGCAAAGAATTTTTTTTGTCTTCTATTTCACACTGCAACCAGTGCGCGCGTTGTTAAAAATGTAAAAGTTTCGTCTTACTGACAATACGTCTCTCATACTTTGTTTTCTTTTTGAGATTTCGATTTTAAATTACTTTGCGTATATTAAATTATATTTGAATCAAATTTTATCATATATCTTTAAAAAATATTCTAAATTACCTCGTCTGTTTCTTCAGTGTACGGAAACGAGCTGGAAGACGATCTCAAGAGCGACACTTCCGGTCATTTCAAGAGACTTCTGGTGTCGTTGTCATGTGTAAGTACATATATGTGTATCTAGCCAACAGGAGATACGCGTTTTCAGCTCTACTTTGTCAACTTATTTTATTTTCTTTCTATCGATCAGGCCAACAGAGACGAAAACACCGATGTTGATGCGGAAGCCGCGATTCGAGACGCCGAGAAACTTCATTCTGCGGGTGAAGGACAATGGGGTACGGACGAGAGCGTCTTCAACTCTATCCTCATCACTAGAAGCTTCCCGCAATTACGAAGAATCTTCAAAGAATACGAGAAACTTTCTGGAAACGAGATAAAGCACGCTATTAAGAGAGAATTCTCTGGTGCTCTTGAAGATGGCTATTTAGCTATTGGTACGAAATATGATCGTATATTTAAATATGGTGTAATTATGGTCTCTTCTACACTGTGTATTATTTCTTATATGTACTGTACTAGTACATCATGTTTTTTATTTATCTACAAACACAGAATGTCATACGTCATAGATATTACATATATGTATATTTTTGACACACATTGGGATAATCGAGACCTCAGAAAATAAAAATTATCTTGGAGAGTTCTCCTCTCCACAGTTCTTGATCTTTGTTGCTTTATGTAAATTATGAATTATGATTTTTAGTGAAATGCGCTAGTGACAAGACTGCTTACTTCGCGGAAAAATTGTACAAAGCCATGCGCGGAATGGGCACGGATGATTCGACTCTGATACGCATAATTGTGACACGATCCGAGATCGATCTGGGTGATATCAAAGAAACTTACGAGAAACTTTACGGAAAATCTCTTGCGGAAGCTATCGACGTAAGTAAAATTTTATAATGTATACGTCACGCAATGTGGTATCAAGCTATTTGTTCTAAGTTAATACTTATTTTTCTTTATTTTTAATTGCTTACTCTTTGTCGTATTTTTTGTTTCCATACTGAGGTCGTGAAAAAAAAATACAGAAACATAATTTATTATTATGTTTATCAGCTTTATCAAGCTGAGTTTTTCGAAAAATTAAAAGAATCAATGTATTTTTAGCGCTTTATGTTCTACAAAAATCTTTTCTTTATTTATATATTTAATTGATAGAGTAATGCTTTATTTACGAAGCTATAAAACTATGCATTTTTTCATAATTCTATCTCTTGGGCATTAACATATGCGACGGATTCGTTAATTTGAGATCAATAAAGGCTACACTCTTGCAGTTCCCGAATTGCATAACAACAATAGCTTGTTTAACTCATGTAAAAATACTATATCTCACTATTCCATATAACGTTCCATAAATTTCAGGATGACACTTCTGGCGACTACAAGAAACTGTTGCTTAAACTTCTTGGATGAAAATATTTCAGGGATAATATACGTCGCATAACACTTTCTTATATATATATACACGCATTTGCTTCGGTTTAGCAAGTTCCTTTTATAATTTTGTTGGATTTTAATGGTGAATATGGTGTTATTTTGTAGTACTCACCGCGTTTGACTTACAGTATTACAATATGTGAAATGAATTACATACTCATTTATGTGTGAAATAACACATACTGTAATAAAAATGTGTATCTAGATCTCTTTGTGTACAAATCTCAATATACAAAAGTCAAGTTGAAATTGATCTGATTTTTTGAAATTGTATTCTAACATAAATTAAATTACTGCTCGATATATAAAATTGTATCCTTTATTTTTCTACTTTAATTGATTTTTTTTTTTTCATCTTTGCATGCACGCTTGTAATATACACACATGTACATCAGTTATATACGTATCATATCTAAATATATGAATGTTGATTTGCTTTCAGTTAATATTAGCTTTAATTTGTTCACATTTCTTTACATTTGCAGAACGACTGCAGTGACGACTTTAAACGGCTTCTGATCGCGCTAGTAAATTAAATCGAACTCGAGGAGAAATTTTTGTTACTAAGAGCATATTCGCACGTTAACAATGAATGTCAATAATAATCCAATACAGCACGCAATTATATATAATATATGTATAACACATACATTATATATAATATATGTATTATAATTATATAATGTATGTTATTATAACACATACATTCAAAAAATGTACCTATTATATTTTTTTTCCAGAATGATTGCGCTGCTGAATGGAAAAGGCTATTAATAGCAATGTTAAATTAAAAGAAAATATATTTATAAACACATGACGTCTATAATTATATAAGAATCAAAGAATAAAAGTATATACAATATATATTTAAAATCATAAATGTAGGAAATCAAAGTATGTTGTCAATCAATTTGTCTCAATCTGTATGTTATAATTATTTTTTATTATTTGTATTTATAATAAATATGTATAATTGCACAAGCTAAATGTTTAAAACAGTACAAGAAATATTTGTTAAAAAACATTGTAATGTTTTAATAAACCGTCTCTTATATACACACGTTATGATTATGTATTTTAAAACAAATTTAAATACCTGATGTATATCTCTCAAAGTCTGTCGAAAATAGAGAGTCTGTTTATGTTGCTTACACTTCTTGCATTTTTGCACTTAGATATATACTTCGATAAGAAGAGGGAAACGAAATAAAATCCAAAAATTTTGTAAGCAACACACGATCAGATTCTGTGATCGCGGTTTAACACGTGTGTGTACACTGACCGTCATTGAACTGTGCACAGCGAGGGAAATGAATTCTCTTCCAGCTTTTTCCTGCCACCGCGCATTAAGCCGGAGACACACGGAAAACTTGTACGATCAGCGAATTGACCAATAATCACGAGTCAATATTTTCTCGAATGTTGATTTGCTTACGTCTTCTGTGTATTCTGTGGCTGCGAAACTCTTAAAAAATACTTATTTATTTTATGTGCATATATATAATGAGAAAATTAGACAGTAAGTTTTTTTTTATTACAAAATACATTAAAAAATCAGAAGCTACGAGTTAAAAAAATTAAAATATCCTTACCTTCTTCTTCTTTCTCTCTCTCCTTCTTTTATGATTCATTTTTCTCTCTCTCTCTCTATTACGTAATCTGTAATCATGCTTTTTAAAAATTCTGTTCTATAAATTTTCTGTCGGACAGTTTTTAAGTGCGTTGTGTCTTTAAAATTTCAAACTAATCCGTTATAATCTCAGAGATTAAAAAAGACCATACACAAAAATGTGTCAAAGATAAGAAAAAAAGAGAACAAGAAAAGGAAAGAGAGAGAGAGAGAGGGAGAGAGAGAGAGAGAGAGGGAGAATTCGGCGAAAGAATGACGAAGTGCAGCAACTAAAGACGGAGCAAACAGCAATGTGAAATAAACACGAGAATCATCGTTTTTGATTGAAGCCGCGATCTCGCACACATGCCACGCGTAGAACATAGAAGAGATGAGATTATGAGGGGTCGGAGGGCGGAAAACGAATCAGCCGGCAGCAGCGGCAGCAGCAGCAGCAGCAGTAGCAGCAGCAGCGACAAACAGTGACCGCGCCACGACAGTGACTGCCATCTTGATCGTGACGCGCAACTCAGAGGTCGTGGTATCCACCAGTGACGAAGCCACTGGAGTTTTGACGTGGCTGCTACGTACCTGCCCGACTGCCCACTCCGATTGCAGCAAACTTGGTGACGAGAAATACGTAACTGGTAAGTACCCCAGCTGGAGAATAATAACAACCGGGCATGGACCAGCGGCGCGCTCGCGCTCACGTACGGCTCCACGCACGCGACGGCAAACGCGAGACCCGCGTTTCCGTTTTTCTTCGCCGCCTGTGCGACGTGCGTTCGTGTTTTATGTCTGCTGCGCGACGAGATGCGAGCGAAATATGGCGCCGCGCGACGAGGTAGCGTATTTCTCTCGCCGCACGGTGGCTTAATAGGGGTTACACACCGCAAACCTGCTCGCGCTCGTTACGCTTCCCGTGTACAAGCACGGGGACGGGCACCGCGTGTACCGCGCTTCCTAGACCAAACGTTGACATCGTCGCGCGATTTTCTCGCATCGGATTTTCCTGCTTGGGGCGCGTGTTACACACCGCCGCTCTCTCCGCAAGCACCTCGAGAGTGTTTATTGTTCTCCCGTATTATTTTTAGATCTGCTTATGTAAATGACGCAGTATCGTCGGACTTCTTGTTGGCGGGAAGTTTGAACGGGCGCGAGAGCACTTTACGTTTTTTTTTTCTTATCCGGAGAAATGACCTTCGCAAAACTTTTTTCCGTCGTCGTAAGAAACCTGTATGAATGTTTACGTTGTCAAATTCTTTTCTTATCTTGTGTCCGATTGAGAACGCGGATATTTAAACAGAAATTTTCCAATTCGGAGACTCGTATTCTACCAAAAGTGTAAAATAACATATAACTGTTTAATTATGTAGTTATTGTGTATTTTCGATTAGCGACAATGTAGTTGGATATGTCATGTTTGTTTACTCAACGCCGATTTTGATTGATAAGCGATTTTCTCATTTATTCCTGTCAATGAGACGAAAGCAAGTTACCGAATGTTTGGTCAAGCGTGAAATGTCAGTGTCGATATATCTGTAAAATATAAGAGAAATTATATATACCTACTTAGAAAATGAGTTAACATTTTTTTCAAGCTTAGTCATCGATAAGATATCCACCCACATTGTCGATAGCACAAAAATTTCTCACATTTAAACTAAGTACAATTGGATGTTTTGTTTTCAACTGTACACACCAGACATATATAGTGCAGTATGTTATGTGTTGCAGAACTCGCGAGGTAGCGAGGATATGGAAAGTATGGTCGAGGAAAATGGATCAAGTGTCGATCCGTTGTCCCAGAGCTCTCAAAGTGGTGATGCTGCACCAGCAATCGCAACTTCGGTACAATCTATCGATAGAACCCATCAGCAGCAAACACATCATCTGGTAGCTTCCACCAGCATTGTGCAACTGACACTACCTTCGTCAGGAACAACACAGGTATACAGGAGCCTCTCCTGTGTATCTATGTATGTCTGATAATTTGCTTTCTTCTTATTTGGAAGCATGCATATTGCATGTATCATTTATTTGTTCTATGAATGATTATTTCAACTGTAATTTAGATCTTGCATAATGCTGGTTATATCTTAGGAATACAAAATTTCCATAAGATCTTGCGGTACATTATTCAGACACACTTTCAGTTATAGTCCGTAGAATATTGATTAAAAAACTATTTTTATTCTGCAAATATAATATCACTAAAGATATACATTGTACATACACGTTAGACAAGTTTTAAGCACATAAGTTCTAATTGTTTTATAATGGAATATATACAATTTTGTATTTTTTTACAATTTCGTATTTTTTCTTTATAGAATACGTTATTAATGGATATCATTTTATATGATATTATGTGTTTTCTGTCTTTTTTGTATAAGAAAAATATAATTTCACTTGTGTAAATATGTATATCTACGACTAGAGTTTAAGTGACACAGCTTGTGATTTAACCTTCTGTAGTACTTGATATCTGGATGACCCTTACGCAGGTACAATCGGTTATACAACCCAATCAACAATCTGTAATACAAACCGCAACGAACATACAACCTGTTGCCATTTCCAAAGGAAACGTTATTCTCGTCAGCAAACCTAATTCTGTTATACAAACTGCACAAGGCAGTTTACAAACTCTTCAGGTAAGATTTGTCATAAATTTATAACGGTTCTTTGCAGGTTTGCTTCAAAGATACATTGTCCGAGCAGTGGTATCAATATATACGTGTTAACATAGAGAGTAGATTTATAATTCATTTAAAAAAAAAAAAAAAAAAAAAAAAAAAAAAATAGAACTCTTAAGCAATTTAAGTTGAATAATTCTGTTCTGTGTTCAGGTGGTTGAAACTGCAAGTGATGACAGTTTCTCAGATGAGGATTCACCTAAAAAGAGAAATATTCTTACCAGACGACCTTCGTACAGAAAGATCCTCAACGACTTAGGCGGAGGAGAGATCACAGGTAAGATAATGTTTTTCAGAACAATCGCTTTTGAAACAAGCTTACATTTTGCGCGACAGGAATTTCAGTTTAATTTGCTGTTCAAAATAAATCAGCGATAGAAGTATCAAAGATATCATAGATTGCGCGATATCTTCATAAATTACGTTGTCCGCGTAATCAGCCTAACGATTAAAAACGTTTGCAAACGTTGCTTGTAACAAGATATATCAAAGACAAATAATTGCATTCGCGTATTCTGCTTAGTCATGTGACGTTTAAGTGCATGTCAGTTCATACAAATCAACATATATATTTTAATTAAATAAAGACAAAAACAAACAAGACTCTCAAGGTTGACGGCTAAAACTTAAGAAAGAACGAAGAGTCAACTCGAATATATTGATTTGATTATGATTTTATTGATTTAGTGTTCTGAATTAAAAATGTAAAGAAATGTTTTTCTTTTTAAGTGATTTAATACGCACTTGATATATTCGCTAAAGCTCTTTAACACTTTGCTTAGATTTGCAAGTAATAGAAGCTCTTTCGAAGTATAATTTGAACGCGTGGACAGACAAAGATATGATACGTTTATATGCTTTGCGTTGCATATGATAAGAGAAGTATGCCATACCAAGCTTGTTCTATACGAAGTATTGCCGCAAAAAGAGGATATTATTGATTTTCAAAAAAACAAAACGTGAAAATATGAGATTTTGAAAGGAATTTACAAGTGCAAATTGCTCCTCTGATCATTATCTTAACAAAATATTATTAAACAACGAGAAGAGTTTACATTTGAAAACGATATAAAAAATCCTCTATTGACAATAAAGAAAATCAGATAAACAAGTCCAAGACTGCCTATTTAATTCGGTAAAAAACTGACTTCCGAAGACTTATACCATCAGCGAACACATTCATGTCCACTGAGATGCACTACGGAAAACATATATCAAATATTAACGTGACTATACTAACCGTGTAAGGTTCAATATATTGATTGTCAAAACAATTCTATTGATGTTTTCAATATTTTGCACAGAGTATGTTAGAAAGCAAGATATACATTAATTATACATGATTCGTCGTAGTTTTGACATTTTGTATGATTTTTGTTACAGTTCATTGTACTTTTTTCATAGAAAAGACATCAAATAATTACAGATCATTATTTTTTCATAGAAAACACTTTACATGTTGAGATAATTTGAGATTTTTTTTCTAACGTAAATTGATTACTCTGTATATTTGAAAAATTTAATTGCTTTCTATTTGAGTTAAATTGTTCTCAACAGATGTTTCCAAATATTTTCTATTTCCTTTTTGTATGAGCTGACTGCACGCGTCAAATATGTAATATCTATAAAATCAGCAGCCAGAAAGGAAATAGTTTAATTTTAAGATGTACACACACAATGAAATCTTTTATTTTTTAATTTATTTTATCTTTACGACTAAACGACTTTCTGAATGCAAATACTCGCAAGTACGTAAAATTATAATATTTATCGAGTCAAAATTCTATTTAATAAGGAACGAGAAAAAGAAATATATATTGTACATAGAGCGATGCATACACAAAAACATACACATACACACACAAACATGAACGATTACAAGCTAATTGTAATATGGGGGTTTGGGGTTGATTGGGTGTTGCAGACGGTCGTTTGCCACCTTTAGAATCATCTTCCGAGTGTGATTCTAACGTGGACAGTGAAGTGTCTTCCCATTCGCTCCATTACCAAACAGGTTGGTTACTTTAATCTTCCTTTTAATAAAAAATCCTCACATGTCGTTCCTTGCTGTATTAGATTCCACAGTTTGTCCGTATAAGTTCATGTTATTCAGCATAATGAAGATGATGTTATAGAGGAGTATTTTATTTTATTTTTTTTATTTTTTTTTTAAATAATGAAAACAAAATTTCGAAATCAAATATCCATATTATACGCACATGTACAAATGTCTTCCATCCCTGTGTGTACTGCCTAACGTATGTCCGTTTTTCACGATACTCGCTTGGTGTGGCATTCTTGCTTATGGGATGATATCGATAGTGTTCGTCATTCGGATTACGAAAAAAGAAAATAATCGTTTTTCGAACAAGATACTTGAAATCATTGTATCACACGCATATAAAATCGCAAATTTGTTTTTGTTTTTGTTGATGCATTGTTGTCATTTCTAGTGCATCGTCGATGTTTACGGCACAAGATCACTGATTTTCATTTGAGAACGTATGTTTCTTTGTTATTATTCTCGACATAAACTTATTTTGCAGTAATTCCTGCCGGTACTATTCAAATTTCGACCCAAGGGGAGGGAGTTCAGGGGCTTCACACATTAACTATGAGCAATGCGGCGACGGCGGGTGGAGCTATAGTGCAGTATGCACAGGGCCAGGACACTCAGTTTTTTGTCCCAGGTGTGCTTTTGCATCACTTTCAAAAAAAAAAAAAAAAAAAAAAAAAAAGAAACGGCAATTGGATGCATTCTCTATACTGTAAACATGTATATTTTTGACGACTATGGTAACTTTTTTTTAATCGAATAAGATTAAATAAGTTAGAAAACGTGGTTCAAAACCGCGTGACTTTTTGATACATGCTATTTAAAAATTTGGAAAGTGCAGTCTCTCGCAATGTTCCAGCTTATACAGGTCACGGAGTTGTAGTGGAGGATGCGGCGAGAAAGAGAGAGTTGAGGTTGCTTAAAAACAGGTAAGCGATAAAAATAAATGAATTTACCACATACATAAGATGTATGATAAAATTCTATAGAAAGGGTGTCGATAAAAATACGTTCTCGTGTGCCGTGGGATATTCACATATATATATATATATATATATATATATATATATATATAT
>QVOA01008842.1:0-41335 GCA_014825685.1 Pseudomyrmex cubaensis | reverse complement strand
AAAAAAAAAAAAAAAAAAAAAAACAAGGAAGTAAGCTCGAGAACATTCGAGAGTGGAATACGAAGTGAGCCGGAGGAGACGAGACGGAACGCGATAATTGCAGCGAAGGATAATTTAACAGGCGGCTCTTTTCCGCCTCGGCTTCTGCTCGCCGTCCAACTCTTCCCTCCGCCGCTTCTTTCGTCTTCCGTTTACTCTCATTTCATGTTTTTAATATATCACCCGCACCCGTCGTGCGGCAATTACGCTCCTCGTGTCAAACAATCGCGAAACCGACGCTCATTGTGTCCAATTTTTTTCTTGTTTAAATAAAAAAAAACTATATTTTTATCACAAGTCTAAAAAAAAAAATTCATATCGATCCACGATCTATTACGAAATAAACGAAATTTCAAGATCCTCTTCTCGTTTTCTCTCGCGGTTGTCCCCGGTCGTTCCCTTCTTTTTAGTTTCTCGCAAAAGAACGCTCACTCACACTGGATGTGCAGACAGTCGCTACGGTAGTATTTATGGAAATGAACCGAGGTAGTTTGAACCCTCTTTTCGTCCGCCGTCCCGCCCGCCACTCTCCACCTATTCCCGCTATCTCCACCTGGGAGTTCACCCCCGCGCGCGGACTTTTTCCACTTCGCTCCCGCGCTCGGCACTTCTCCCGTCCGCGCCCTTGTCGTTTCGCCCGCTTTATTCTCTCTTTCTTTCTCTCTCTCTTCGTATGCTCTTCTCTCTCCGCGGCCCATTCCGCCCAACGACCGTCTTCCTCCTTGTCTCGCGCGCGGCGAAATCCACGCGCGCAGCTGCCGCCGCTGTTTGCCCACCTAATTACGCGGAATTCATAAGTTACGGAGCACAGCACGCGTGCCGGCGACACCCCACCCTCTCCGCTTACTTTTATTCCCGTTGTAATTTACGAACGAGAACGACGCGCCCGTGTGTATATACACCGCGCTGTGCTACTCTCCCGTGCCGTTTCTTTTTATACGCGAGACTTTGCGGGGAAAAACGTTATTTTTTCGTTCGTTCGTCTTCGTCTTTTTCAGCGACGTTTCCGTATGAAAGCGTCGCTCTCGGTTTGGGCTCCGCCGAACTAATTGATCGCGTTGCGCAAGTTTTACGGTGAAGTTGCGAGACGCTTTTTAAATTGAGATGTTCGCTCGCGGTGGTGTTTTTCTTTTTTTTATTTTCGCCAGCTCGACTATTTTCACTTTGGAGGGAAAAACTCTCGTATTTATCGAACCGAACGCTTCGTTGATCGTTATTAGATTTCATTTCTGTCACAATTTGTGTAACAAATTATACATTAATATAAATTGTCGATACAATGTTGTGTTTTTTATTAAGAATTTCTCACGCATCGATTCAACGCGCGCGTGTATTTTCGCAGGAATAGAATTATTGAGAACCGAAAAGCGTCGCGCGCTTTAATTAATTCCACTTTCTCCGCGAAACGCCTGGAATTCGATTCCGCGTAATTAGCCGCGGGAGCGGTTAGCTTTGATATCGGAACTAATCGAGCTGTGCAATTTCGGAATCGGGCGGACAGATCGATTATAACGCCGGGAGTCCGCCCGATAAGCGGTTATTAGCGCATAACGGCCAGCGCGGTCGAGTATCGCTTAACGAGCGCGATTTCAATTAAATGAATTCAGAGGTTTTTGTCAGGCAGTACATACTTCGCTCTCTCATCTTCGAAAGAAGAAGATACTTTTTGATGTTTCGCGATGCTCGTTAACTCCGGTAACATGACAGAAGAGAGAGGGAGAGAGAGATCCGGTCCGCTTAAGGAAGTCGCTCTTTTGTGCAAAGACAAAGTACACTTACATTCAACAATCATTCGCTGACGGTCGAGTGCGAATACACAATAGCGTGCGTTAATGATGATACCGATGCAAATGCGCCGTATCATACTTTCCCCATTGACTGAGCTAATTACGGCTGCTTGAGTTATGTATTACGTACCGTTTCTGTGTAGAAATTGCCGGGATTGCAAAATGTCTTCGAGATAAATGGAAATGTTGGTTTTGCGCCGCGGGATGTATGCGATGTTTTACTTTTTTAAACGCAAAACGACTTGAAGCTCATCGGCCATTTAAATGCAACGACGGTTGCACAAAATGAATTTGCCCTCCCGTATGAACGTCATTACCGCGGCGCGATCTTCATCCGAGCGAATTAATTTGTTTTTTCGCGGAGATCTCAAAGGAGGCGGCGGCGTTCGCGAAAGGGTGAAAACGACGGCGCGCACGCGCGCGGTCTCTTTTTTTCTTTCCGTTCGATTGACGCTTCTCGCGCGGCAGCGCGCTCATTAATTCAGCACTTTTACGGGAGCGGTCAGAATCCATTCCGGATGATTAGACGCCGCGCCGCCGCTTACGGAGTTGGGAACGGGGGAGGTTAAACGCGCACTTAGCGATCGAGGCTCTTACGACAGCTCTCGAAAACGGATCGAGGCAAGTTTCCTGCGCCTTTGAACCGACACGAGGAAGTTTGCACAAAGACTCGCGGCAATACACCGAGAGAGGGAACGAGACAAACCGACACGTAAACTCCGCTCCGATTGCGCCTTGAAAAATTAAAGTGCGGAACGGAGGGAAACGACGCGTGTTCAGTTACGCCCGATTATTAACCTTCCTGTATCGGTTTCCCGCGCATGAGCTGTTCACAAATTCCATCACTTTTTGATTGTGCGCGGCGACGCGTTTCTGCGCACAATGAAATATTGAAATATTCACGGAGCGCCTCAAACGAGAGAATAAAATTCCGATATTCCGATTGGATCCTCTCGGAAAGAGCCGCGGGGAGCGGAGTCCGGTCGGGAAGTAGGCCGCGAAAGTTAAACAGCGACGGGACGAAGGCGGCGCGTACACAGAAGCCGGGCCGGGCAATTTAAGTTGTCATAAGAAGAGAGAGACCGGCAGCCAGCCCGCGCGCTGCCTTGAATCGCTCTTCCGCGTTCCGCCGGTTGACATCCGCGAGTTCCACTTGCAACCTGTTGCTCTCTGTCTCTCTCCCTCCACCGCCCAGCCCACCCCCCTGGCGCGGCTTTCTCTCGCGGCTTCGTACCCCGAGCGGGGGGGAGATCCACGTGTAAGTGCATGCGGTACTTTAAAATCTCGTCGGCGCTTTTGCCATCTCCGTAATCGTCCAACGCCATCAAATTGCGATGGCCGTGCGCAACCTTGGTGTGAAAAAAAAAAAGTCTCACTGCCGTGTGTTGCGCCGCGCATTTAGCGCGCCGACTCGGTGCTTATCCGCCTCTTGTCTCGTGTTTACCGAGATTGGGGGATTTTTGTATTTAGGCAGGAGAGAGCGGAACTTTTTCACGGTTGTGGTCTTAAAGAGAGCTGTGGAAATAAAAATGTGAACACAAGCGAAGAATTCTCACCGTGGAGAATTTAAAGAAGACACTTTTGGATGCGTAATTTAATACGCGAGAAATGAATGAGCGGACATTTATTGAAGAAATAATCGCAACCAAGCATTTACGTATATACACACGTCAAGTTAGAAACTAGTAATTAAAAATATTTTTTAAAACATTGAGAAGTTTTGATAATTTTTTAATAATTTATTTTAATAAATGTTCGGTCATTTGGTACATTTATGAATTGACAACAAATTTTTTAAAACTCACGATTGAGGTTGACACCATACCGGATGTGCAAATATATTTTGTTAAACCTGTAAATTAACACGGGAATTCTAATTAATATTTATGCATCTTAATAATTATTATTTAATAATTATAAACAAATATTCACATATAAAATAATTACATTTTTTTTTTTTTTAATGAAAGTGCGGTCATTGGAACATTTGCTTTGTCTCTTACGACAGTATGCCGAAAAGTTATTCTAACGTTCTCGTATACGTAAGACATAAATTTGAGATTTATCTCAATCTATTTGTAAGGTTAAAGTCGCATTAATCTTGCCGTCGTACTGATAACACTTTCCTTCGGTGTGACACTTGCTACATCAGAGGTCGCTTATTTACAACTAATCGCACCGCAAACACGCTCGTTTCGTCGGGGATCCCGTCCGACAGTCAGACTTACGCGCACGTCGTCGGGGAAAATTTACATATCGCATAGCGCGCGGCTGAAACCGGTTGCATGCCGTGACGCTATGCATTATCCGACTGTCGACAGCACTTGCAGTTGAAATCGCGTATGCGTTTGGCGGCCTCGAATGGAAATGCATCTGTGCATTGTACGTGCCGCAATTTATTATCGTTCATTGAAAGAATAAAAGCGCGTCTCTATGCGCTTCAACGTCCCGTGTAAAATTCCGCGATCTGCATTCGCGCACGAGGAAGCAAGAGAGATAGAGATAGAGAGCTCGTTACACTTCCCGATGATAAGTTCCCTCGAGAATAGAATTGTTGTTTAACGCGAATTACGCAATCACACGTTACGCTCGGTGGATGAACGTAACGCGCACGTTCGTCGCGCGAGAAATTACAGCTTGCGTTTGCGATGATTGGCGTGTCGCGCGAGAGACACGATTTTTTCAGACACAACGCGCACCGATATTGCCGCTGTTAGCGATCATTATGTTAATGAGTGCGTGTGTCGAGGCATTGTCAGCTTTCGTCAACTGTATATTTGCGAAATTGCTTCCTGGTCGATATATTCGTAAAAGTCTTTGTAATGAGAATGAAAAAATATCAACATTTAACGTTGATAATTAAAAGTCTATCTGCGAACTTCAAAAATCTGTTATTTATGTTATAAAAGCGCATGCAGATGGACGCGCAATTAAATTTGTTTGAAAGAAAAACTCTCGCGACAGAGATTGATAGCGTCTCGAATATAAACTTCGCAATTCTTTGTCACGTATTTTTTTTTTTTTTTCACGTCTCGTCGATGTAACAAAGCGGGGCTTCTTCTCTCAGAAGAAAGAAAACAAGTACGTTACAGAGCCGGACTGGCGTAATCCCGGTAAGGAAACATCTGCGTAGATTCGTGCCTGCTCGAAATGGAGACATTTTAAGCTCACGGACGAGCTGCTCTCGTCCTGCTTTTGGCTCCCCTTCAAGGAATTTCGGTCTATGCAAACGCCCGGCATATATAAAGGACCAGATGTCCTGCCACCTCGGCGCAATCAACTTCGAATATCTCCCGGAGAATTCACATGCGGCCGTGACAAGCCGACGTCGTTATACATAGAAGACTGGGTTCTCGAAATTTTAGATGGTTTTATATATGGGAAACATTAGAGGAGAGGGAGAGCGAAAATAATATCGCAGTTGAAAGGCCTTTGCATAAATCTGCAGTAAAATTTTATATATTTTGGACAAACGTAAAATTCATATCGAGCGATTCCTGTAAAATGTGAACACAAGTAACGAGTTCAAATAGCAAATAGTTACATTTCATGTTGTCAGATATTATAGTTTATTTATATTTTTCGTCAAAGATGTTGTAGGACAAGTTCATCTTTTCCTCTAATTTCTCATTCGTAAAAAACTTGTGATTTTTGCGCGAAAATGAAGTTAATAAATATACGGCGCTGCCGCATCTCGTGATTCCAGGCAGTCCGGAATTTCTCGCGCGCCTGGAATTCGAAGATATTAAAGAATTCGTAATATCGGACGCGAGCGTGTCTATCTTGCAAAGGACTATGCTTGCGCGCGTCGAGCAACTGCATTAGGACGACAGACACGTGTGCGGTTTTGCATATATTTCGCGCAGGAGAGAAACACCTGCGAGAGAACTAACGCGCGCGCTCTCTCCCCTATTCTCTCTGAAGAAAGAAAGAGATAGATAGAGAGAGAGATGACGACGAGGACGACGAGAGATGCTTCGCACGAGCAGAACATGTCCTCCTTCTCTCTGTCTCTTCTACGCTCCCGTTCATTTTCGAGAGGATCCACGCCGATGCTCACAGCAGCACTTCTCTGCTTACGTTCGCGCGGAGAGGAGCACCAGATGTCCTACCCCTACCTCGGGGCGCAATCTACTTCGAATGCGTACCCACGAATTCACATGCGGACGTGCCTCATGCAAATGTCTTTCTTGCTTGCGTCGTTCTCCTGTAAAAGAAGCTCCGCGACGTTCATTAAAGTTATTAGTTTTGCGAGACTCGCCCGAGAGAGAGAGAGAGAAAGAGAAAGAGAGTGGTTCCAATATCCTCAATGCGGGACATGCGTTGCGCGAATATTTTATGAACGGAGCGACTGCACGTTCTTTACGTTCTTTTCTTAAGATCTTTTTATATGAGATTACGAAACTGGGGTTCGTTTAATCGGCACAGCGGGAGTAAGCGACAATCGTGTTAGCTTCGAAATAGCTTCAAGAGAAAGTTAGGAAAAAAGAAACACAAAGTGTCGAAACATATTAATAAATCATTAAAAAAAACGCAAAAAAAAAAGAGCGCAAGAACAGTGATTTTGCATCGTCAATATGATTTTGCAGATAAATCCGCGAAGTTTCGCGTCATCAAATTACTATTAATTCCATTTTGTCTCTGAAAAAAAATTAATCGCGAATTTAATTCCACATTGTTTCGTCCGCTCTTTGTAATTGGCTCATGTCGTCGTAACGACTATCTCGCAAACCAATTAAATCGCGACTCTGAGGTTTGCGCAAAACGCCGTGCTTTGAATTTTTTTTTTTTTTTTTGCTCGTTTTGCTCTCATCGCCGGCTTATCGCACCGATAATTCGAATCGACGGAAGAGAAAAAGAGAGGGAGAGAGAAACTCCTCTCGCGCGCTCCGTATTTATCGGATCCCGAGACTTTATTCAAATTTCACGTCACTCGATTAAGCAGTCGATTTACTCCGGATTTGCTTTCGCGAGAACTTCGCGATTCTCTGCGACTTCGACCACGTGCAAATTCGCAGGGATCTACTCTAATAGCTCGCGTTTAGACATTGAACGAAGAGCGAAAGAGAGAGAGAGAGAGAGGAGAAGAAGGAGGATGAAGAAGAGAGAAGTTTACGTGGATAGTCGGATGAAGAGGAAAGGTGGCGAATATAGTCGCGCGGGTGTAAGTGTGGGTGTGGACTCACACGACGTGTTTCCGGTGGAAACTAGCCTTTCCACTTGGTCCGCTTTTAGAGACCGTCGGAACTACGGCGATCGAATGTCTTCCTTACCTTGACGCAATCTACCTCGAGTACTTACGCGTACCCACGAAACCCCACGTGCGGTCGTACCACGTGGAACTTCGTCGATTCTACTTTCGCACAAAGGACACGCTTGCTTCGTCCGCCATTAAGCTTATTAGTTTAAAGCTCCTTGAAATTTCTTTGTGCCATTTCTCTCCGGTTTGCGAGCCGGGCAAATAATTCAATTTTCTTTTTCTCTCTCTATCAAAAAAACAGAGTTTCAGCAAGATCACAATTTATTTATTTATGCGCGGCTTGCGTGTTCATTTGCTGCTCGTAGTTTATTGATATATTTGTCTTTTCAGTTCGTAAAAGTTAATATAGAAAAATTAATTTGAACGAACACGTTGAGATTTTCTTGCATTTAATTTGATTGCATTTCTCCATGAGAGAGAGACAAGGTTTGTTTTATTTCCGCTTTATTTATTCTCATTACGCAAGAAGATTAAAAGATCGCGCAAGATAGCGCTTTGTTCGCGCAAGCGGCTTTTGCGTTTAATTAATCTTATTTGGTTTCCGTGTGTGTTACGTGTTTTTCGTGCTAGAATGCCTCAATTTACGCTCTCGGCGCACGGCGGTTACGAGATAGTAATATGTATTAAGTTCTGCTTTCTCTCTCTCTCTCTCTCTCTCTCTTTGTGTTCTCTTACTCGGGTTTCCCCGAGTAAGAAAGCCGCGATTGTTTTAATAAGCAATAACGTTTGTTCGCGCCGCGAAAGCGAATAATGGCGGCGAAAGCGACGAGAGACAATAGGCAAGAGGTCGGCCTGTTTCAGCCCTTTTGTGATTTCTCTCGAGCAAAAGAGCGCCGACCTCCGCGCGCAACCACCGTCGCAAGCCCGTCGAGGGCCAACGTGGCAGTTAGGTCGACCGCGCTTGTCGTTAGTAATTTTGCGCCTTCCTTCGGCTTCCCCTTGCGCGTCTATTTCACGCTGTTCCTTTTCATCTATCCGCGCGCGGTCAACCGGGCGAGAAAGAGCGACGTCGGATATTTCGCTCTCCAAAATAATTCGATTTAAAATCCCACCACGGCAAAAGCTTGCGACGGCTCGTCGTCGCCTAACCTCGTTTTAACGGCCTTCTCCCCCTTATTTTCAAGTACTCCGGAAACTCCCGTAAATTTGAAGAACAGCTCCGCGGCGCTGCGCCCGTAACTTACACGTGACAAAGTTTCCATGACTAATTGCGCAACATTTACATGGTAACGCAGTTGCGTCGCGGAGGGAGAGGAAGGGAGGTGCGAGAGCGAGAGAGAGCCAGGGGGGGTGGAAGGAAGGAAGGGAACGCAAGCCGGTTGATTTACGACGCCATGAATAAAACGCGAACAAAGTGTATCCAGGACGATGCCACGCGTGCTGCGAATACCGGAGTTATTTTCGAGGAATTGAAAATATTTTACGATGCGATGACGCCACCGCGTGACTTACGACCGGACCTCCTCCCCGTCGTTCTCCTCTCCTCGTCGAGGAGCTTCTTAATCCAGCTGACGATACATTTTTAGTCGCGCGATCTCCAGCTGCGCGTTCCGAATAATTTGAATTCGCTTTGGATTTTGTTATAAAATTTCCACGTTTCTGAACGATTTTATTATCCTTCTTTCCATTTCAATAATTATTTCTTTCAATAAGCGTTCGGTCATTGGAGACATTTGCACGTACTGTAGATAAATGCGGTATATCTTTCTTTAGACTTGGAAAATATTTTCCTTTGGAAATTTACGCTCTCAGATTGAATATAAGATATTTATTTCTGTTAGGGGAGAACGTCACGATATGAAGAAATTTCCCTGTCGTTTAACGGAAAAGAGCGTACATTTCGCCGAAAATCTGGCGCGTTTCTCCGATTTCCGGATGGGGTGCTTTTAATCCAACATTTACATTTCAAAAAACACATCTCTTGGCCGATTCTCTCAGAGCTCTCTCGATCTCTTTCTCTCGCGTGCGTTGAAATAAATCTCCGGCCGCTCACAGGTTGTCTCTTGCCCGGCAACGGGCGCAAAAGCGGGGCGTGTTAAAGCAGCCGTGCTCGACTCCCGGAAACGGGACGGCATTGTCTAGGACCCCCTTCTCCGTCGGTTTCCGGTCGGCAATGTTTCGCCTGTCTTGCGAATCGCGAATTTCGCGGGTATGCAGCGCGGCACCAGCAGCAGCAGGTGGCCTCCGTGCACCTGGAGCTCTCCCTTCGTCGAGGCGCGCCGCGTCGGCGCGATTGTTCCGCCGCGTATTTCACGCGGACCGTGTTCCTCCTCCTCGTGTGCGTGTGTGTGTGTGTCGAAGCGGCGTATGAATAGGAAACTGAATGAGTCGCCGTGCAGCGCGAATTTGATATGCAAAAGTGCCTGTTTTACGCATGGCCGCGCGTTCGCCCGCGTTTGTACATCCGAGCACGGTCTTCCTCGCACACACACACACACACGTACACACGAAGATAGAAAGTGCGCAGTGCGTGGAAAACAATCTGAATTAAAATCACAATTACAACTCGTCCGGTCCGCGTGCGTTTTTGCTCCGCGTTGTCTACTTCATTTTTGCGAGTATTAAATTTCTTCGGATGCGCTATTTATCTCTTGTTAAACCGTCTTGCGTTAATAAGCGCGGTGTGTGTTAATCAGATTTCCTCGCGAACGCTAACAAGAACACGTTTCACTCTCTCGGACGTGCGCGAAAATTGTCAACATTAAATTCGCACTGTAAGCGGCGCGATATGTTCCGCGCCGCCGCGACTCTCTCGTCTCCCTTCCCGCATCTTCGGATCTCGGAGGTAGAATTTCGCTGGTGTATAATGGGATTCCGGGAACAAGCTAGGGGCTACTTAAACTTTCAGAAATTCGGTCGGCTATTTGCGATGTGCATTTGCCCGGGCGAGGCTGGTGGACAACAGCTGGCGACCAGGTGATGAACTCCATCATCGTGGCTCCGGGGTATTATCGTAGTATGTGTTCGTTACGGTAACAGATCGGCTTCGTGGAAATCGTTAATGCGTCACCGACATAAACCGCTTAAACACTGACGTAAAAAATTATCACAAAAATCGATTGTAACAAATTCGTCACTAATTACCAAGTGTAAAGCAAAAATTACATCGCTGGTAATGCGCTGATGAAGTTGCATCGGGATAAATGAGGGCTTTTTGGTTAATCAAATTTTAACACTTTGCTGGAATCAGCAAGTAGAAACAAAAAAAAGATCGATATATCGATATGCGATATATATCGAAATGCGATATATATATCGAAATGCGATATTATGATGTTCGCATAGAGAAATCTTATTCCTGCTCAAAACGCTACTTAGTATAACTACTGAGCATTATAGTACTATCTACTATTGCAACAAAAATATTTTGTATCGACGCGATCTACGTTAAATTTTTAATATTCCGTAAAAAATTTATTTATTTTGTTAAAGATTTGACAAATACTGTTTAACTTGGCAAATGAGAAGCTACGCAACGACTTCGTGCGTGAAATACTCGTACTTGTTTATGCTGTGACTTATTCAGTATCCTATATCTCGAAAAACTTATCTTTCCAAACAGAAGTCCACTTCATTGCGCGTGAACTTGGCACGAGGCACTACCGTGCCTCTTGATTTTTTGTAATTCCTTCTCCGTGCGCGACCGCGCGTGGCATATATTAATAATACATACGACGAGACGGCATGTGTAATTAACGTTTTAACCTTTACACGAACGCGCGACGGCAATTATTAATCGCAGTATGAGGAAAAAGATCTTAATTAACGTCACGAAATGCACGAGAGTAAGAAGTCGGTGGGTTTTTCAGTTCCTTTAATAAGTTATTTAACAAACAAAGGAGAATATACGGGAGGCACATTATCAATAAATTTTTTAAACAGATATTTAATTCTAAGAAGAGCTAATGAAACTAATTAAATATTTGCTTTTAATTTTAAACACACACGTCACGATTAAGATAAAAACTTGTCGTAATTATATTACAAAACAGGTTACACGCGGATAATTGCCCTGTTTGTTGTTGGAAGAAGAAATTTTTAACCCGAGATAACGTCTTGAGAAAAGAACGAATATCGTGCGAGGAGTCCGAGCGTGTGCTTATACCGGCGCATAGAAAATGGTAATTGCTTCGGGTAACAAGACGACGGCGCACGATTTACGCAAGAGTAACTTTCACGCGACATTGCCGTCTGTGCGATTTCGCTTATGGCATCCGTCCGTCGAAGCGAAATCACATCCGACGCGGCAGATTGACCTTATTCGTCATCCGAAAACGACGCTCTGGTCCATTTGACAAGTAAGGGAAATTTTGCGTCCTTATTTGCGTCACCCGAATCATGCCTGAATCATCCCTCGGAGAGTGATTCTGGCAATAATATCTCTCGAGAGATCTCAGTTTTTTTCTTTAGTCTCAATTTTGTCAAAATTTACGAGTTTTGCGTATCGAACATCCGTGTGCAAACATCATAATATCGCATTTCGATATATATATCGCATATCGATATATATCGCAAATCGATATATCGATCTTCTTTTTGTTTCTAATTGCTGATTCCAGCAAAGTGTTAAAATTTCATTAACCAAAAAATCCTGATTCATCCCGATGCAACTTCATCGGCGCATTACCAGCGATGCAATTTTTGCTTTACACTCGGTATCCGTTCAATACTTGATACAAAATCAGACTGTTCGGATGAGAAGTTCTTTCTAGCGCGTCATTCATTTTTCTCTCTGTGAGAAGCGACTTTCTCGACGCATTTGGAACGCGCGATGCGAGATTCGCGTGACTCGTCGACTTTTCGCGTTCCCGCTATTTTTCGCTTTTGTCCCAGAAAACGCGACGTTCGCAGGCAAATTACTTTCAATCGCGGACGCTGTTACAAGATGCGTCGAATCGCAACGATGTTTTTCCGAGACTGAGTGACGTTTCTGGTACACGCGCACGAAGTGGCGCGCGGAATTGCTTCTTAACGATCGATCGTCGAAGCGAGATTTTAAATATCGCAGTATTGAAATTTGGTCGATAAAAAAAGCGAACTGCATATCCGCGTATCAGCGGAAATGTCATTTTCGCGTACAAAAAGCCGCAGTTTTGCGACGTCGAATTACATTTCTGTACAGGCGTTAGTTTTTTTTTTATTTTCAATTCGTTTGCGCCACGCGCGCGCGAGACTAGTTACGTGCGGTTCTCTCGGGAAATTTTTTGCGCGTTTCCGCGCCGAAAGTCGCATACCGCCGCGACGTCAAGTATCGTAATTAAATTTTGAACAATTAAAAGCCCCCAGCGCTTGTGCTCCCTCGATCGATCGACGTCGCATGGTTTCGTTTACTATGAAAACTCGTTTCGCTGCTGAGGGACATACGATTGACACCTGATTCAAGTAGCACTGAACATCTTTTGAGTAGATTTAGATCAGTGTTTTCAATTCGCTGTTTTGTGTATAAATAAAGAAAAACCAATAATCGCCGAATTTGCTCCCGTAACTTTTTGTCTTAATTATTTTTGCAATTAATTTTTTTCCGAATGCGCGCGGTATTGCCGTCGGAACACAGAGAGAGTTGATTTTCTCGCATGCTCATTTGCCCGATTTGCCGTCAGATTTGTAATCCAGATCGAAGGCGGCTAACGAACAACTCCGGTGAAATCGCTTTTTTTCCACCTCCTCCCTCTCTCCACTCGGGCGATATAACAGCGCAACTCTATATAGAATCGGGGGATTAAATCAATGTACCGTGGGGGCCGATATGAAGCCAGCCGAACGTGTGTAATGCGCTTCTAAAACGCCGACAGAGAGTAAACGCGCGCGGGTATCCGATAGATCGCGAAAATTCGCGTTTGGCCGATTGCTCGAGGCACGAGCGTTCGTCTCTCGAGCGAGCAATGTCGATCGTCGCGATTGTTTAACGAGATAAATCGCGGTTTTCGGGGAATCGACCGCAAGCGCGGCGGGACGGGACGGGACGTTTAAATATTTATCCGCGAAACAGAGAGAGAGAAATGTTGTGCAATATCGCCGATGCTAGACGCCGAATAAAAAAAAAAAAAAAAAAGTGATAGGCCGACTCGCAGGGGAGGCATCGCCGGAGTAATCACCGTAGAAAATCACGTGAATTTGCAAGCGAACCCGCGCGCAACTCGAGATTGGACCGCAACGTGCGATTTCTACGCGGCTATGATTTACATATTAGACGACATTGTGCCAGCGCCCACGTCGCGAATTTATAAGTGCGCACAGCGCGAGTGCGCCCCGAGCGCAGTGCGCCAAACGACGAAATTACATTGTCGCGCCGTGTGTGTGCGTGTATTGATCACACGCGATGCGATTCGATGAATATACGTTATAAAATTTTATTACGCCGCGTGTGTAACGCCGCGCGTGTAAATGCGTCCCATTATCGATTAATGGCCGTGATAATAGCCGGAGGGGTAACGCACTATGTTTACTTTTACGAGCCGTATATATTTATTTGAAATCCGATTTGCACAATATAAGTTTTTAATTGCCTTGCGCCGCAATATATATTTTTTGCGCATTACGGCACATGCGCGTATGTATTATTTTCTCTCGTTGTATTTACATTCATCTTTATCGCGTAAAATGATCAACGTTAAAAAATAAAAAAATAAAACAAAATGCAATATGATCGAGCGAGGAAAAGTTTCTCTCGAGAATGTTGAAATTGAATTTTGAAGCAGAGAGAGAAAGAAATGAATTTTAAAAACGAAGTCGATATTATAGCATTTCCATTATCTCTTATCAGATATTATCAGTGTATATAGTTTTGTTTTTTTATTGAAACGTGCATTTGCGGTGTTTGATGTTTTATCAAATCGTCAATAAAATATTCCCTCCGCAAATTCGGAGAGACGGGGAACCCGAGTTTTGCGTTTCGTCTGACTGCGTGCGGTTGTTGCACGAGCAGCAGATTTACTCTCTCGCGAGTGGTCTGAAGTGGGAAGAGAGGGAGGCGGGCAATAATTATCGTGTCACGTCGAGCCCGATTTGAATCAGGGCTTTCGGAGAGCCGAGGGGCTTAGTGGTTTGCCTTTGGTACATCGTGTCTATTTTATCGTATATGCCGTAGAGAGCCACGCAAAGCCTTTGATGTTCGGCAAGACTCTTAGCACGATGGATGACGGAAAGAAGAGTTGCCGAGCGAAGGGGAGGAAGGGGGAATGGTGAGGGTGAGCGTGGAAAGAGCGTGGGAGCAAAAAAAAAGGGAGCGCGATACAGAGGAGAGCGCGCGTAGAGCGAGCGGCACGCCGTGCCTTCTAACGCCTCTCTTTTTTTTTTCTATCACTTAGGACTCGGAAAATTTTCTTCGCCTTTGAGAGCCGGTCTCGCTTTGGCGGTGGGTGTACTCTCCTTTCCCGTCCTGGCTCTCTTTCCGTGTAGATCGCCGTCGTACTTTTCTCTCTTTGATCCGCGTTTAATTCGCGAATTTGTTATTCTGTTAGTGATCAACTTTTGTGCCGCTTTCCCGGCTCAAAGATGTCGAAATTTAAGATCGCGCGTTAACAATGTTTTTTTTTCCAAGTTTGCAAGTTTGGTGGGAATGTAATTTAACACTGAGAGTTGAATGTACATTTAATTTTACCACATTCGTCGCTTTGACGAATAATTGAAAAAAACATTTGAAAAATAACGATTATTTTTTTAATTTTCTTTAATATTTGAATAATTAACAAACAACGTTAACGCAACGCGATAAATTCTATAAATATACCGAAGAGAAAATTACAGTCCGGTCTTCTTTGACGCGCGAGCAATTAAAATTCGTAGAGCCGATGTAATCAGTATATCTTTGCGAACTGTGATTGTTACCGCAGATTTTGAGAAAAAGGCGATCGTAAGCGGAGCGCGTAGCGCGAATTAAACGCTAGAACAGAGAGAAGGCGGAAGACCGAGCGAGCAAAGCGGCGCCTATTAATTCGTTTAATTGTGCTGACGAATCAAACGGCTAAAAACTCGAAGCTCCGAGGCTACCCACTTTTCCGGCCGAGTTTCCCCCGACCATTTCTTTCTCTACCTGACCGCCAGGGAGTTTTCTCGACCCACCCTCTCTTCTGTAAATTATCGTAACTCCTCAGGCTCGGTTAACGGGTAAAGTTGGTGCGAGCCTGAGCTTGAGGGCCCAGGTAATGTGGAGATCGCGAGAGAGAGAGAGAGATAGAAACAAATCGAGAAAGAGAGAGAGAGAGAGCGAGAGAAAAGGGGTAGGAAAATCGAGAGAGGAGGAAGGGAGTTAGCAGCCCTTAGCCTCGAGTGGTAAGACCGGCTCCGCACGCTGCACTAGACTCTAGAGCACTTGAGCGGCCCGAAGTCGAAGAGGCGTTCATTAAACGATAACTCACACTCGGAGAAACATCTTGTTAAATTGTCGATCTAACGACAATCAGTGCGCAACGCTCTCGCGGGTTACGCGAAGGAAGTGCACTCATTACGGGCGAGCGAATTTGTTGCTCAATTGTGCTCTATCGTTACGATGGTACCGCCGAACCGCGTGTGGTCTTTTATCAGAAAACGTGCGTTATCAACAATACTGAAACGACCAGAGTTGAATGTACATATTGGGTTTACCACATCTGTCAATTTGATGAATATTTGAGGAAACATTTTACTATTTTCAACTTTTTTAATATTTAGATAATTAATAAAAAAAACTACTCACCTGCAAAAACTTTTTTGTTTTTAACATACATTTGGACAAGAGCACTTTCACAATTTGTGTAATTTGAAAATCTGAAATCCGTCATTTAGATTTGGATTTGCTTGTGTTCTGGTGTTAAGTAGGAAATAAAGTTATTACAGTCAATATGTGCGTTTGCACACGCGTAGCGTTTTTCCATTGTGAGATATACTTTCGATACATGCGTGTTTTCGAACTCTCTGAATTCGTATCGGTCATTATTTGCCGTAGCACGAATTTGTCGAATGTGCGCAAACAGAAAACTAAAAAAAAAAAAAAAGTGTTTGGAAAATGTTTGGAATTCTCAATCGCATCTCCCCTCCCTCGATATACGGTAACGCGACGGCAAATTGTAAATATTAGTGCGCATCTACACCATGATGGGAATCCGATTATGCGCATAAAAAATCATTGGCCAAAGTTTGTTTCCCCTCGGCGCAAAAGCGAATTCAGTTTTAGGAACGTGTGTGATTTCTACTATGCATTCGTTTGAGTTTCAATTACACACGTGTGCGGCATTACGCGCGCGCGCTCACGTCGACCGATCCGCTGGATGACGTTTCCAATGCAATTGCAGCCGCAACAGCTGTCCATCAAGATTCGCTTGCGCTCTTAATTAGTATTTATAAGCGCGCATCGATATTGACGCGTTGAAACGGCGATCACCTGTCATATGGTGTGACGCGCTTAAATTAAACGGTCACGTAATTTCATTATTTTCAATTGGATCGGCCGACGTGTTCAAATACTATCATTATCTTTATATTGAAACAATTAATAATGTGCCTTGCAGAAGGAGAGAGAGAGACAAGTATGTAAATGTTTTCTAAGCAGACATTTTTGTGTCTTTCTTTCCCAAAAATTGAAACATTGAAAACTGTTATGTTCAATATTTATGTTTATCTAAAATTATTTTCTTGACAAAATCGCCCGAGACAGTTGTAAGTTAAGTGACTTGTTCTAATAACGTAACGACAACACTTGTGCGCACAAACAGATAATATCTTCGGAATATTTGTGCACCAACAATAGATCTCTGACGTCAACAGAGACGCGCAACGACGAGAAACGGCAAATAGTAATTAACCAACCAGCGTATTCCGATCTCGCGCGCTCGATCGAAACAAGAGAGCGATAATTGACCGATATTCAGAATGCAGACGCGTCGCGTTCGACACTTCCGCGACTCAAATTAGATGCGCATGCTATATTGTATAGGTGCTTGTGCCGTTGCGCCAACTTGCGTCCAATGTGCGTGGCGCATATACTTCATATGCCGGTCGGGTGTCTGTATTATCATGTCCTGCGTGTAACGGCCGGGGCGATGGCATACGTGCGAGGTGTGTACAAGTTTCCTCGAAGAATTGCGTCAGAGACTCCCCGAGGCTGCTTACGTCGCGCGCAAGGGGAACCCGAGAACTAATATAAGCAGCGTCGAGAGACTTTACAGACTCCAGACCTAATAGAGTTCGTGATCTACATAAGGGATATCGGCCCGGGCATCGGGATTAACTTTTACGCATTAATATGTACCGTGTGAGAGAGCGCCCGACGTAGCTGCGTGCGTGCGCGACGAAATTTGCCTGTCGAAGACGCTCTTTCCTCGTCGTATACGTTGTCCACCAATTTAGCTGAGAGAGGCGTGTCCCACGTCGTCGTCGTTCGCGCCCGTTAATAACGCCACGTCGTTAGCTGTCGCGGCGCGTCTCGGAAATAGAACTTCGCGAAATGCCGCCGCATATTGCGAGAAAGAGAGAGAGAGAGACGCGCGCGCGGAACAACGTTAAATTAAACGACTGCGAGAGCATCGCGTCACGGCCCGTCCCGGTTAATTTGTCTGCTGTTTTTCTGAATAAAAACCTCGCGTAATTGCAGACAGTTCTTTCTCCCCGCGCGCTATAGTTTGCCCGACGGAGAATTAAAACTGATAACGTCTCTATGTCAGAATAATCGAGAGAGAGAGAAGTACTGTGCACGCACTTCGTTAATCGATAAATAATTATTTATAATAATAATGTTAATAAATAATAATAATAGTAATATAGTAACAGACAAATTTTGAAAAATTTCTACGCTTCTAAAGTTTCATACGAATCGCACAGCAGCATCGCGAATTGAAAAACAATTTCGTGAGATCTCGATGATGTTCGCGTGAAGTAAATGTTTCCCTTTCCATTTGTCACCCGCGCGATAAGGAAACGCCGAGAGGTCACAACTGCATCAGAAAAGATAGGATGAAAACGCTCGAAACAAAAAAGAAAATAGTTCCGTAGCTGCCGTAAAGATCTACGAGAGGAGAAACAGAGAAAACGGGTGGTGGAGGCGGAGTAAAAAACAAAGGGAGGAGGACCGACTTTCCTTTTACACACCGGGGGTGTATAGCCACTGACTCAGCTGTGCTTTCACGTCCGTCGCCGTAATGAAACGAGACCCCTAATGTCATTTGGTCCGGCTTTCTCCCGACATCCGGGTTGTGCTCCAAGACGACGACGACGACGACGACGGTGATAGCGGCGGTAAGAGAAAGAGCGAGAAGGGAGCGGAAAGAGCGCCTCGCGGAAAGAACGCAGAGAAAGAGGACCACTTTTCGAATTAACCGGACGGCTCGTCTTAGCTAAAACACATCGTCCGTGAGAGAACGAGGAACGTCGTCGGAGACCGTTGACGGCTGCGGTCCTCCTCTCGAGAAGGAGGGTCTCGAACGAGTCGAGGGAACGGTTTGAGTGCCGGGGGTGTATATAAGCGAGGCTTCGCCCGCACGTGATCGCGACCGCAAAGCTCCGGGATTCCGGAGCGTGACAAACCCCGAAGAGGAGAGAGAGAGAGAACGTATGTATGGGAGAGAGGCCCGATTTCGCTCCGATCTCTTCCACCGACTGACCGCGTCATCGACTCTTTCGCTCGATTCCACCGCGCTTCTCCTACGGGAGCGATATAGGCATGCAAGCTGTTGTCTGTACGTTCCGCAATGCGAAATCCCGCTAAAACTCGTTTCCCTGACACACGAGCGCTCTTCTTTTTTTTTTTTTAGCCGCGCTGAGAGATTACGCAACGTGAAGAAGCTAAACAAAAAATAAAACGCACAAAATAACGATTAACTGCAACAAACGAGGTCTTGCGTTTGTCATTAGAAGTCTCTCATTTGTGTAAACGCTAAGCTACTTACATATTTTACATATTTTTCAAAAGTTGCGAATTTTTTAAATAACATTTTATTCTATTTTATGTGTCGGAAAATAGCTAAAGAAAATTGCGCAATCTTTTCTTTGATTTTTGTAACGCAAAGTTAGTTTTGCCAATGCAATCTTATCTCGGCGTCGCCGCACCGACATTGGGGGAGAGGGTTGCGTTTTATAAAACGCGAAAAAGGGTAATGCTATGCATACGAATGCATTCCGGTGTTCATGCGATATCCATAAATATGCGAAAATCGCGTAACACTAAGCGAATTCCCGAAACAGGCTTTATCCTCAGCGGTTTTCCTCGAAGGACCGGGAGGGTCATCATATATGTGTACGGCATATACCTCCCCCATGTACGTGTACATATCGTAAATTCGATCGGGGAGAACAACGCCATGTTTTTTTTTTTTTTTTCCACTCCCCTATCTCTCTCTCTCTCTCTCTCTCTCTCTCTCTCTCTCTCTCTCTCTCTCTCTCTCTCTCTCTCTCTTCTTTCGATATCTTCTTCGTCGCTGATTCTTCATTGTTGATCCGATTACTGCGCTCTCTCCTGCGAAAGGATATTGCGGAACAAGCGGACAGTTAAGATGCGCGCGCGGGACTGGGTTATGCGCTGTATACGCGCGCCATTGTTCCCCCAAAGTCAATTAAAAGCAACAACAAAGACCCAGTTTCTGCCAAATTTTTTTCTTTTTGTTTTTTATTATCCGATTCGCTTATTCAACATTTGCATTTATTCCTCGCGAGCGAAAAATGAGGCGCGTTGAGACTTTTTTTTTAATTACGAGAAAAACACACGCGCTCTGTCAACGAATTCCCAAACTGTAATTAATCAAGATGACGAATCGACCTACTTCCGCCGTCTGAAAATTGGCGAAAACTGTCTTGAAAGATACATCTCCCTCGTAACGAGATAGCCTATCAGAAGTCAAGGCCGTAACGTATCCGACACGCGATGCGCGCTTGATGCTCCCCTTCCCGAAAAATCAACCGCTCCCTCTTTGCCGCGGAAACGCCTCGCGCGCGCGTTTCTTTCTCCCTCCTCGATTATTATCGAGAGTTATATACCGACGCGATAATTTCGTAGTCGCGCGCGCACGACATCCGAAACTGGCGTGGCGTGAAACAGCCGCGCTTAAAGCCGCATCCACCGGGCTAATGTCGCAGATACCTCCCACGGCGAAATTAAGGCAAATCGTGCGCCAGCTCGCTCGCTCGCCGCCGCCATACGACACCGTTCCTGGCTGTGGAAAATCGATATGCAAATCTACGCGCAAATCCTAGTAATCTCGCTTTACCCGCCCCGCGGCTCTTGCGCGACGGCTCGACGACTGTGCGCTCGACCCCTTCACCGCACACTCCTTTCATCCACCTAACTTCTTTCTCCCGCAGCCTTCGTCTTTCTCTGCCGCGTGCTTTTCTCTCTATCATTCTGTCTACGATGCTCGTTTCAGCAGCGAGGAGAAACGCTGTTCGTTCACTCTCGGCGTGCTGCCGCCCGCGTGGGTTGCGACCGGGGAGGGGGAGGGCCGCAGGGGATGCGGGAGATGGGTGAGAGGTTATAAAACGGGGTTAGCCCGGGTCTGAAGGATCGTGTTCGTCGGCCACCTTCGACGACGAGGCTTTATCGAGGTGAAAAAGGTTGCTCGACATCGACCTCCCGCCGCCATGAAGTGAGCACCTTCCATCCCGCAAGCCCGCGCCAACCCCCTTTCATCCCTCTTGCTTTTTCCTTTCCTCGCGCCACGTCGTCGGAGTCATTTTCGCGGATGTCTCCCCGGGTTGTTTTTTTCCGCGCAGCTGGAAAATGATCCGAGCGCTTTCGCGCGAATTATTATCGCGCGGTTTATCGTCGTACTTCTTACGCTTTATGAGTTGCTCGTCGTAATTTTCTGTCGAATGTTGTATATAAACGCCGATCGAGATTGTTTTACGTCACTTGGAACAGACGAGGCTCGAGTACGACCGGTTTTGTAGATGATATAAAGGAATATGCAAATGTTTGAAATCGATTACAGCTTGCGAGAGAGAGAGAGAGCGCGAGAGCTTGTATATACTTCGATTTACTTTCGAATCTGAATTTATGATATCGTTTTTCGATGGTTATAACAAAATTCCTAACACAGATTGCATCGCTCCGGATTCGATAGCGCTATACATTTAATAACATTTACGAGTTTATTTTGCAACAGAATTCGTAAAATAAATATTTTTCGGATGGAGTCGCGTTTCTGGTTTCGAGTCGGCGTTTTGTCTTCCGCGCGTCTCCCGGGCAATTTATTTAGCGTGAGACGAGCAAAAAGAAAATGCACGTCCCGACGTAGTAGCTTGTACTCGCGGGAGGTCAGCGCGAAAGGAAGGAAGACAATCAATCTTGATCCCAATTATCGCGTCGCTCAGCGACTGTAATTGAGTCGGTCTCGAGCCTCCGGCCGCCTTCTATCCACGGGCGTTTCTTTTGTATGTAATGCCGGAAGGTCGAAACAATGAGAGCACAGAACAGTTTCTTTGTCGCGCCCGTGCGAGTCGACGGAAGCATTTTTTATTTTTTATTTTTTTTTTTCTTTTTTAGCTCCGGCGCACCTGCTTGTTTCGCGTCGATGAGTTATCGGGGAAACCCCGAACGACTACAGATTATTTACTACCTTCCGTATCGATCGGATCTCTTTTGTCTTCTCGCCTTTTTAACTTCTACATGTTTTCTTCTCTCGGAATAAAGTAAAATAAAATCTTTCTTGTTTTAAGCAACGCGACAAATTAATACGAGAGAAAATTACGACACGTAATCTGATATTGTCTGTGTGAAACGGTCGCGTTAAAGGTTATTCACTTCACAAGCCGGAAATTTTTTCTCAAAACGACAGATTTAAGCCGTGCTCGTGTGGATCGTACGAGATTAGTCTTGAAAACGAGTAAGATCTTGTTACCACGCGGCTCAGACGTTCTTTATCACGTCATCTTACGACGTAATAAGGTTAATACCTTCTTCGGATCGGCTGCTGTAAAAACAGCAAAACCTTGCCTTTATCTTATGTCAGGCTATTCGTTTTAAGCGGATAAAAAAACATGAAACTGAATAGTATTTATTATCACGTTAGGGAAAGGTTTATACTCGCCAGTCACATTTTAAGGGGACAGAGAAAAACGGCTTCTCCGATATCTTGTGTGTACGTGCCGTAAATTTTCAAGTAACACATAAATGCTGTCGTCGTAAAAATTTTTAAATATGATCTCAAGTTTCTGAAGTTTTACACACAATTTTTATATATTTTTCGCTATATATAATAAATTATTATAATTATAATTAAAATTTTTCTCATGTCATAATTTCATTACGTAACGCAAAATGCAAAAATAACTTTATAATTAAAATAAGATTTTGTTACATAACAAACTTTAATTAAATTATAATTAAATTTCGTGATATAAAATTGTTTGCTGATGACAAATACAACGTTGTTGACACTCGGAGTCACGTGTGTGGGGCGTACTATATATTTATCGATATTACATTTAAGTTCAAGAATGAGAAAATTTAGTTGTTAAAAGATCTGAGATATTATATTATTATGTATGAGATTTACGTTACCTCTCTCTGGAGATCCTCTAAATATCATTAAAGTTTCATTAAAATTAGAGGGAAAGCATTTCGCGCGGCTCTCTGGAGAGAATGTTGTTTCTTATCAGTAGACGCTTTAAATCAACTTTAATATTGCAGTTAACACCGTCTAGAATGTTACGTCAGCGTTAGTATTCTGAAACTATATTTATTTGCATCATTGCGAATCTACAGCATCTTACGAACTCTCTACGAAAAATTCTATGAAATATCGCGTATTATTTTGTTTGGTACATATTTTTTTCTCTCTGTGCACATCGCATTTTTAAATTACAAATAACTTCGTCCCCAAATCTCTCAGCTTTGCGCCAAGAACGAGAGATTGCGAATCAGTTTGACGATCTCGCTTTGACTGGTTCCTCATTACACGAGCAAATGAAGAAACAGACGGACTGGAAGAGCGATGACCCGTGAGGAAAAACAAACACGTTATCGACGTTCAAAGTCCCAGTCGCGAATCCAACAACACGCGCGTCGTCCTGTGTGCAACGCCGCGTAGAACGAGCGCTCGAACGGGAATCCCCGTCTTGTGCAATTAGTCGAGCTTAAATCGTCTCGTGTCAACGAGAAGTTCGCTGCCGTAAAGCGCGACAACGTTGACGACGACGACGACGACGATGACTATGGCAAGGACGATGAAGAGGGCGGAGCGTTTCCTCTCAATGGGACGAAACTTTCTCGTGGCGGGTACCTACACATTATTCCTCGAAACTCTCGAATGTGCTTAATTAGGCGATATTTGAGCGCTCACCCCGCCGCCACCGTCGCCGCACGATTCAACCCCCCCGGTTTCCTTCTCGACGGCCCTCGCAAACGCCCGCAACAACCCCTCTATCTTCACCCCGTGGGAGTTTACGCTCGCAAGCTGCTATTACCGAAAGCCACTGGATTTCCGTAAGAAAGCACGGGGGGCGATGGCTACCCTTACGGTCCTATATATAGTCGTCTTACCTGAACTAATATTGTTAAGGTCTAATTAGTACCACCGCGACACCGACGCGCGACCTCGTCCTACCCTTCCTTCCTCCATTTTCTTCCTCCGTCGCCCTCTCGTCCGCTTCTCCCGGAGAAGCTTCTCTTTCTCACTATCATCCCCTTCCCCCGCTCTCGACGCTCTCGAGCATCTCTCCTTCCATCTTCCCGCCTTCGCGCCACTTCCGTATTCCGGCCTTGCGCCCGCAACTTACCCCGTAAACCGCGTTACACTTCGTCCCGACACCCAAATTACGGGAAGGAGGAAAGGTCCGGGAGAGGGGCAAGGAGGGAACGCTCGGAGCAAACGAGAACCCGATACCGACGGGTGTAGAGGGATCCCTGATGCTGGATGACTTTCGGATATTAGCTATATTATGTACCACTTGTACGCGAGTGCGTTTCATTTGTGGATAAATTGTAAGACGAAGGGAGCCTGCATTACGGGAGGTTCGCCGTGGCAATGCCGCACCTCTTGCATAAACACGCGCATAGATGTGTTAGGGTGTAACGGTGTATCTTGTCGGGAAATTATAGTACACACGCCTCACGCCTGTACTACCGCGAATATAGACGAGAGGGAGGATGTATCAAACATTTCGTGACTAATAGAATTGTTACGTTCCTCTTGTGTCATTACATTAATATTATTGTATTGTAATAATATTAATATTATTGTGTTGTACACAATATTAATATAAAGAATATTAATATAATATCACATTATTATATTGATATTATTTTACAAAAAATAAACAAAGAAAAATTTAAACGAATTTCTGCTTTTTTTTGTTTCAGGGTCGATGTAACAGAGAGAAGCCACCTTGCAAGTATTTCCACCCACCGCAGCATCTGAAGGACCAACTTCTGATAAACGGTCGCAACCATCTAGCGTTGAAAAACGCGCTGATGCAGCAGATTCAACAGGGTCTCACGCCGGGGCAGCCCCTCGTGCCCGGGCAGGTACCCACAGTGGTATGTCAGACAAAAAACAATTCACAAACGATCGTTGCACCAACGTCTTCTGCTATTCACACATTCACACACACCTTCTTTTTTGATTCACGATCGAAAAATCTTGGTTTTGTCTGTGTTTAGTCAAGAGTTATTTATCCCACCCCCTTTAGATTTTACCTTTTTCTCGGTAGGCGACGCCGCGTAGATCATTGACGGCGCGGTGTCGGAGTTTTTTTTTCTCGTAACATTTATCGCAATTAAAGACAGTTGAAGATCGCAAATTAAATTTAAATTGTCTCGAATTAAATTTTCGAGATACGTTCACGAAGTCGCGACACCTCGCCGTCTGTATTTACCTGCGTTCCTTTTTTTTTTTCTTGTGGACATTGCACACCAAGAGATAAACATTTGAGAATTAAAGTTCAGCACGCCGCATGTTCTTGGTCAGTGTCATCCCCTTACTTTCTAGAAGAATCTGTTTCGTGTTATTTATATATATATATATATATTTCGATAGTCAATTTTACAGAATCCGGTTATGCAAACCAAAGGCTCTTGAATCGATAATACACGTCGGTTTTCCTTTTCGTTATTTTTATCACAACTAATAGAATAAGTTAATAAATAAATTATAAACTCGTTGATATCGTAAATATTTATAGACAGACTTTTTCTGAATATTTGATTTGTGAACATTTCCTGTCGATTCGTCTAGAGATAAGATAATTCGAGTTAAGAGCCTTTAGTGTCGACATCAGATTCTCATCGCAGACATTTACGTATTGTTCGTATTCATTATTCGACGGGAGGCCTCGTTAATTACGGGAAAAGCAAAGTGTTGACACGTTGAACTTTCCGATATGACCAAGGGTGGGTATACGTTTCGGACGCGGCGAAGTTTCGTCGGCTCTCGTCAAAATTTCACGCGGAACACGACGTCGAGGTCGATTTCCATCGAGTTCTGCTTTCCAAATCTCCGCGAGACGACGAACTTCTCCGCGTTTTTGTCCGAGCGTACGCCCCCCCTTTTGTGCGCGAAGAAGTCGACGACACGTGTGTACCGAGGTTTTGCGTTCTCAATGAGCGGGGTAACAATTAAACGTGGTGACTCGTCATTAACGTCCGCCCTCCTTATTCTGTTATTCATGACATACATTCATAGTCGTTGCTACGTGACATTGAACCCTATACTATGACTGCCTGTCTGTCCCCTATGTTTGCCGCTGTGGCTCACGTGGTTGTGGTTGATTGTTGGTGTGTTCTCCAATTACGTCATTGGTGAACAGGAGGCACCGGCACCTCCGGCACCACACCATCACCTTCAACAGCAAATCCAGCAGCAACTTCTCGCTACCCACGCCTTTATGGTAACTCCTGGTTTTGGTTGGCTTCCACTAATTTTTAGTTTATTTGTCGCCTTGCTGGCTATCGGTGAATGTAAACACACACACCCATTGCTAAGTTTATTTACCGAATTGATGTTTGATAATATCGATGGATATTATATGCGTATAATATCGTGAATTAAAATTAGTTTGCTCAGGGCGAGTCAAATTATAGAGGGTGTTAATTAATTCTGTAAATTTACATCCACCGTAGCCACTCAAGCGAAGCGCCTGTAATTAGTAAGCGTTCGTACGAGAGCTTATATTTTATTTTACAAACTACGCCGCATAGTAAATCTTAGAGAGTAACTTTTTATTTGCATGCTTTTACGAGAGATGTTTTTGTTTGTTTATTGAGCAAAGATTTGTTTGTATACACGTTTTCTCGAAGTTTTTTCCGTAGAGGAGACGAGCATGTAGAGTACTGCGGCCGAGTAGAATCCGCGCGCTCTCCGACTCTGAAAAGCGAAAACGAGAGCTCGTCATCTCTTTAAAAAAAAAGTTGTTTCTGTATTTTTATATCGTATAATAGCGACATCATTACAATTATATAAAATCTTGATGAAACTCGAAACAGAACAAGAATCGAAAGTTTCAGAGTCGGAGAGACGAGAGGTAACCGGATGCGAGGCGTGGTAATTTTGAAAGTTGATTAGTTTTGACATTAATGAATTTAGTAGTGGCGATAAAATTGTTTATTTATTTATTTTTTATTTTTTATTTTTTTTTTTTATTTCTCCCGATATATACTCGGAAACATTGCCGATGTGAATATCGCTGAGCCAATATATACGTTTTCCAAAGAATTACCTAGCTGCGCTTCCAGAAAGCTTCTTTTACAACGACGAAAGCTCCCAGGGTACCGGAGGCTTTTGAGAAGAAGGAACGAGAGTTCGACTCCGTTCGTTCCGCGGAGATGTGCTTAAAAATTACCTGCCTTCGCTTCTCGGGAGCCAGCTCTCGCTGCAAAACCAAACGCTTCGTGTGGGAAACGTACGCTTGTCGTTAAAAGCGAAGGGGCGGACACGGAGGAGAGAAAAAAGGACGATTAAGGCTTCGCGAGGCACCGCGCAAATGAAGGCGCCTTTTCTTTGCGGATTCTCGCCTTTAGTGAGTGCGCGCGCGCGACCCGAAGCTCGTTTCTCAAGTTCACCAGGTTAACGTTTTCTGATTATTTTATCCAGCGCGCGAAACTTCTTTTCAGAAAAGTCATTGTTTTTTCTCCAACGATTAGAAGTTGCTCTGACTTTGAGAAAGTAGGTTTTTTTTTTTTTAATTATACAAGTAACAATGGTGTGACTGTTTTAAATTGATAAATAGCTACGCATTTCGTGATTTGATAAAAACACACGTGTGTTGCTCGAAGATTATTGGAATTTAATACGAATAAGGTATTAATCAGTAATCCTTCCTTCGTAACGTTTCTATTACGCCAAGTATCATCGTGTTGCTTATTTATCCGAAATTGGAGCGAGCACAGCGCTCGGAGGTTTCTTGCAAACCGGGCGATGTATGTTGCTTGTCTTGAAGTTAATAAACATCGGGTAACGTTTGCGCTCGCGAAGCCTTGATGCACCTTGTAACAGAATTTACACGGATATAGTCAGAAATAGTTGATTATACACGCAGGATATTTGGTAATCGGCGAGAAGATGCTAACTTCAAAGGGAAGTAGATTACTCAGCTTTGAACAAATTGATTTGCAAGGAAAATGTTTTTTTTTATTTTTTTTAAAGAAATACACTATTGTCACCAAATATCCTGTACGCGCGGTTCAGTTTCGTAAACTCGCTTTTCGAAAATCGGTATCGAGAATCGCGCGCATCGCGACAAAAAAAAACGCAATATCGCGATAAATCGCGCGGAGCGAAGGCGGGGGACAGGTGTGTTCTAATCCGTGTTACCTGGATATCTTCCGGGTGTGTTTTCGCAGGCGACGAATCCGTACCTGACCGGTATGCCGCAGGTTGGCAATACGTACAGCCCGTACTTTGCGCCTAGCCCTATCATGCCGGCGATAATGGGCCCGGCGGACCCAACGGGCGTCGGGAGTCCGCTCGGCGTGGTGCCCCAGACGGTGGCGATGCCGCAGAAGATGCCGCGTACCGACCGCCTCGAGGTATGTCTACCACCAAACTACATTCAACAACAACAACAACAACAACAGCAACAACAACAACAACAACAACAGCATGGGGCCCAACACGGCGCAGCCGGGGCCTCAAGGTGCCCGATGGCCGCGCCCAATACCGTGTACCAAGTGCCGGCCGGTCCCCCCAATCAGGTGTCGCCCGTATCCACGATGCAATCTGTCAATCATCCGCCGTCCCCCACTACCATCACCACGACATCTCTATGCACCCCTTTGCACAATCCCCACGCCCATCATCATCCCATTCACAACCTCATTTACGTTCACGCGTATTACTAGAAAGGCTCGACGTTTACATAACAGGACTTTCGAATTTGGCTCGGAACGCCCGAATATCGATGACGTTCGACTGTAATTTCGGCGTGACGGCGGATTCGACGAAGCCGCGCGCCCAACAACAACACGCGTCACTTTTTTTTTTTTTTTTCTCACGCGAGTGTAGTCGGGTGGATTAATCAGCCCGGGCGTAACGGAACGCCCGTGGTGATTAAAGCGTAACGATGACAACGGATGAAATTGCAGCGGGCACCGGGAATATCCTGATTTCGCAGACGCGCGTCGCTAATTACAGTAATTTACGCCGCGCGGATCCCGTAAGGCGATCTGATTACGCGAGCCGGATGGCTTACGTTCGTCGCGCGACATAACGATCGATTGCGACAGTATACATATATATATGTACATCGACAGATCCCTGGGCTGGAAATCGGACATCCCGAATGGTGAACACGTGACGGGCACGGAGAGAGAAACTACAAACCGAGAGAAACTCTCTCGTCTCTCGGATTTGGTATTGCAAAGCGCTATATATTATACATACATATATATATTTATATATTCTCACATACGCGCGATTACACATATTCTTAACGTCACGTGTTCGATCAACAGAGATATGATAGTTTTTTTAGACGTTTAGAGACGCGTCGAGATTAGCACGAGGCGATATCGTAGAGGCGCACTCGATATTTTGGTGCGAGTAATTTAGACGCGAAAGAGAAATTTTCTCGTGAGAATTTTCCACGACAAAACTCGAAATCGACGAAGAGAGGAATATAAAACGGGGGGAGAGAATTTGCGAGAAAGATTTTTGTGCATATATTTTGTAACGCGACGGGTGTGAGAGAAACGCAATTTTACGTGGCGACAAAGCAACTCTAATTTAAGGATATATCCGCACATAGGAGTATAGATTCTTAGATTCATTGCGCGAGCGATGCAAAGGTCTAAAAGAAAAAAAAAAGGTCGAGGAGATTGTATGATAAAAAAATTCGTAAGAGTCACACGCAACTGCAACGACGAAACGTGATTGATTGATTAATTAACTTGTAGAGTACGGAATATTACGCCGGCTGGTTGGTAGAGGTGAACGAATTCGCGCGAACATCTCGGTGCAAAGTTAAATATGTTTTTTTTCTTTTTTTTTTTTATCTCGATTCACACGAGTCTCGCGAAGACACTTTCGCAATTTTTCTCGACGAATTGAGATAAATTGTCGCGATAATCACGTCATCGCGGTTATCTTCCCGTAATGCGCGTATTTATTTAGCAATTAGATTTTTATCTCGATGAACTACGCGGATGATATTGCGCTCGCGTTAAGATTAATTTAAAATCCTCTTTGCAAGATGATCTTTGTTTCTTTTTTTTTTCTCTTTTTTTTATCACCATTGACAATATCAACTCGACGCGAAAATTGATTCGACGTTGTGTGTGGAGGATCGCCGAGCACTTTCGATACATCATGCGAAAGATGGAGGATGTATCAATCTCGGATAGCCATCGAGCTCTGGTTTTTGCCGCGCGAGCCGTTATCGCTGATTTCTTTGGGTCATCAAAGCATCGTTGCCGAGCGATGCAAACAGAGATGTATCGCGTGCTTTATCTTTTTCGTTTTGCAATTTATCTCGCGAGACAATCGGGAGATTGTTGTATTTTTTTCTTTTTTTTTTTTCATGAGATCGCGCACGAAAATTTACTTCACTTCTATCAAACACGTCAGGTTTCTTGAATTAATATTATTTCGTAGCATACACGCGTGTTATATCCGCAAGAGAGATACATTAGGATTAAACAGTAGGTTATAGCGCGTAGAAATAGTGTGTAATGTCGTATTACAACGAGCGCTTTTCGGGAGAGAAAAGCGGACGGGGGAATTTCGATGCGGATTGTGTTTTCGCGCGTGAAAAGCGCACGCTTTCTCGACGAAGGGATCCCGGGGATATCTCGTGTATAATATCGCTGCGGCCTTCGGCACGCGGGCTTCCCGCGGGAGAACGTTTCCGAAACAACAACAAGATCGCCTCGCGAAAAACTTTGGCGGGAGTTTTCTATAATGCGCGAGTTCGCAGATTTCCTCTTTTCCGCCATTTCGCTGCCCGGCGGCGGCACTCGCGAAATTAACAAGTTTCGCGAGTCAGTTTTCACTTGAGAGAAGGAGGAGGAACGAACGGCTTTTCCGCGAGGCGGTTTTCGCGAAGCGAGGAGAAATCGAGGTGTCGGCCGAGGTGGTATCGGTGCGAAAACTCGCGCCGGTCCATTTGCGGGGATGCTCTTCGGCGAATTCACCCCGCAAATAATGGACTACTCGTGTAGAGAGTATAGGTTTAATCCGCGCAGTCTTAATAGAATCGTATGACAACGTCGACGTGTATCGACGCTTCGTTTTAAAGCAAAAAAATTAACATTTGAAAGAAGTAATTGAAAAAACAAAAAAAAAATTACATATATTTTACATTTTAATAAGCTCTTCGAGAAACATGATAATTCGACTCTCTTAAAGTTCTAGATGGCAACAAATTGCAAACTTGCAAGAAGTAATTTTAACGAATCTGCATTACCCAATCATATACATCGAGCGGTGTACGTGTAAGTGAGAAACCATTTAAACGTCTTTCTTAACTGTTAGAGTGTAATGCGAGAACGACAGAGAGAATGGCTTAACGTTAGAGAATGGCTGAAAAGCCTCTTTGAGGAATAAAGAGCACTTTTCGAACGCATTAATCTTTTCCCCGGCAAATCGAAGTGATTACGATTATATCGAAATTCTTCTCAGAGTTTACGGCACGTGGGAGAGACGGTATGAATAAAAGATAAAAAATAGAACCGATGACTTTTTGAATATTTCATGACACGTAAGAATTTCAGCCATTCCGGCGGTTAACACAGCCACCACCCCCGCGTGGTCGAAGGCAAAGCGAAGGAATCGCGGCACCACACCAAAATTTTCGTCAATCGTTTTTTTTTTCTTCGTCAAACGAATCCAGGAAAAAAGAAGAGAATCGAGAGAGACGACTAACGTACAGCCGTGCATCAATTCGATCGATTGATTTTATTATTTACGTGCTTGTACGTCGTGTCTGTGTATGTGATTGTTACACTCAGTAATCATTTTTAATCGCGTTACGTTAAACAAATCGGAAAAAGAATCGAAGTTTATCCGGCGGAGGCGTAATTTCGAGGCAGCGACAAACGAAGGAAAATGTATAATTTTATGTACGTATGCGGAGAGAATCATATACAGATACATGACGCTTACACGCGCCGGTCCATCCATGCATACGCACATAGTGATATGTGTATATAGTAGGTAGGATTAATAAATTAATTAATTAATTGTATTTTGTATCGCAAAAAACATCTCATCGGTGAGAGGGCGAAGGAAAACCTCGCTAATAATATACTTAATTCACCGCAACAGATTCGATCACGACGGTTTTGAATCGTGTTTCAAGACACGCCACGGTGTTCCGTATTTCTGTCTCTGAGGATTTAGAGTCATCCGCTACGGAAAAAAAAAGATTTCCTAGAATAGCAAGAAATTAGTTACCATATGGCCAGCAAGAAAAATTTTTCAAGCCTATTGAGATTTTTTTTGCCAGCAAAACGTTTAGAAACATTCGGTAGATCCAACAAATTTTTCTTGCTGGCCGTATAATAGCAGAATTTTTTTCCGTGTAGGCGATCGATAGGCGTTGTATAAGTTCGATCGCTCTGAAAATTTCCAGCCTGGGCGAAACAAAAATTCCATTTCGGTGCGAATTACAAATTTTGAGATTTTTTTTTACTAGATTTACAATTCTCTATACATTTCGGATTCTTGCACCAAACCTATTCCTATTTCACACCCTTCCTCTCGTCTTTCATCCTCCTCCCTCATCATTTATAGTGAAAAAGATAGCACCCTTTCTATATCCCCCCATCCGAGATAATTACCGATTTCACGTACTTGCGATTAAGTAAAGGAAAACGTTTACGAAAAAAAAAAAAACCAGAGAGTATAAGGAGTATATTACGCAAAATGTAATGTCGTTTAATTAATTAAACTATTGCAGATAGAAGTCGGAAGTATATGATCGATTTATTAAACTAACTACGATTGGTCTTACGGTAATACTTATTATAATATTTGGTAAACATACAATAACGATGATAATTAGTAATCATAACAATACCTATTTGTGATGTACTTACGATGACTTGCACTGAGTTCGGGTCACGTGAAAATTGATTGATGATGATGATGAATTCAAATAAAAGAAATATAATTGAAACTGAAAACGATGCACAGACAAAAAAATTTAAAAAAAAAAAAAAAAAAAAAAGTTTGTGTGCTTTGTATGTCTTAGTCTACTCGTATATTAATTTTTTTCTTTTTTACTCTAATCGATTCTTTCTGTTTTTTTTTTCTTTTATTTATTTTTTTTCGTTGCCTTTGCTCGTTTTGAACGAACTATTGCGCGAAGTATGCTCAGAGAACTGTGCTATCACTCGTTTTTTTTTCTTCTTTTTCTGTTTGAAAATCTAGACCTATTTTTGTTTTTTTCGTAGTGCACTCCGCTTGCAATGAGAAATAGTTTCTTGCGTATATATTCTCTCGAGAACAGGATACCGAGGACTACTGTGCTAGTGATCGGCTATCAATCAAGTAATCTGCGTAATAAAATAAAACGCGCGAGAACGCACCGTTACGTTCGTCGCTAACTCCTGTCCGTTACATGTATCGACGACGACATTCAAGTTCGCCCATTTCTCTCCGAAACTCATCCCGTTAAAAAACAAAAGAAAAAAAACAAGCATCTCGACATCTCCTTGCCCCTCCCCCTCCTCCCCCAAACATCTCTCCCGTACTCCCTGCACCTGCGAGAAAAGTGAAAGATCACAAGATCTACATCTCTCCCCCGGACGATATGTTATTAATGCTCTTTGAATTAATTGCTTGCTGCCTGTTTATATTTATATATTTATATATATATATATATAATATGTTATTAATATCTCTCGATATATAAACACGTTTGAATTTTTCGCTGTTTCTAGCATAATATTATTAATATTCTTAACCCTTGATTGGCCGAAGTTAGATCTCTGGTGAATCGTCACGACGCTGAAATAATTATTTTTCACGTTTTTTTTTTTTTTTTCCATCATTTTTGTAGTATTTTTTTTTAATGGCCATTGTTACTACTCTTTCACAGTATTCGTTTTTTGTTTTATTATTTTTTTTTTTTTACATTGAAAAGTCGATCATACACGAGCTTGCTTTCGTTTTACGCCAAGAGCTTGACCAATCAGGGAAAAACACACGTAGAAAAAACGCAACACGACGTGCGATATTCACCAACGTGCAGTAGAGCGAATGAACTATAGTGAATGACGAGTAGTAGGTGTCCATTAATTTCAATTGTTTTTACTCGATGTTAACAAACCTCTCTTGCGCTGTACACGCTCTCACCAGCATACTCATATATTCCGACAGAGCAGCTGACTGTGTTTGTTTTTTTTTCTTTTTTTTTTTTTTTTTGTACATATCGTTTCTTTTTCACAGGCCGGCACTTAACTATATAGTGGTCCCTCTGTTTTGTTTTGTTTCCTCTTCCTGATCGATATAATTTTTGTTCTCTGCGAATTTTGTTTCCTCTCTCCTTTGCGTATTTTTTTATTTTTTTCGAAAAACAATTTGATTTCCAGTAGCAACGTACACGCATACATTTTTACTTTTCATTGGCTAATAGCCGGCCGCGTCACGCCGATGCCCTCGTCGGCGCGGAGGAAAAGCAACGGTTCTTTTGTGAACGATATCTCGTTCGCTAGTTTGAATCTCATCTTGACGCGTGCGAAAAAAAAAGTTCGTCTTTCCTCTTTCCGACGATGGCAATTGACGTGCGCGAGCCGACTTCGGCGTAATTGCACAAAGCTAATGCGCTCTTTACAGCTTTATCGTATCTCACGTTACGTATCTCGGCAGTATATAATTTCTTTGCGGCGATTTACATGCATATTTATATGTATACAGATATTGACAAATTACTTGAGATATATATACATGTGTGTGTCTCATTTTTCAGCGCCAGAGTATCTTTATTTTGTTCTGTCGCAAAACAAAAGAAAAAAAATTACTTATTTACTAATTCTATTAATTGTCTCTTACATAAAGCGGCGACTTATGTGTTTACTTTTACAGCTAGGAGGAGGTGCTTTACATTATGCGATCGCATGCCAAGTTTTTGATATTTATTGGCGCATTTTATATTCGCATACGTATTTTTACGTATTTATATATACACATACACACAAAAGACATTTACATGAGCGAATTAATTGCATACACACACACACACACACACACACACACGTGCACAGTTCTCCAGAGAATTTTAAGTTCCTCTTCTTTCGTGAAGTTTTTTTTTATTTTGCAGCTGCTGTAGGCGTGTTGTGTGTGCGCTTTTGCGATATCGTAGGTTTCTTTTCACGTCTTTTATTATAGTTGCGCTAAAACAAAAATCGTTGCTTTAATATGTCGAATTTTTCCGCGAAAGGGTAAAGCGATGCGCGTGACGTGTATCGCTGGCGTTTCGCTTTTCAGCGTTGCTTCGCTCGCGCGTTTCAGAAAATTTCCGAGAGAGAAAATCATCCGTCGACGTGCACGACGAAAAAAATTGTATCTATAACGCGCGGATTGTGTAAAATAAAACACCTCGCTCGACGGAAAAACAACTACTATTTCGAATATTTCTCATTGAAACCGCTTACGTGAGAAACGACGCGCTGTATTACGGAATTTAATCACATGTACGCGATGCGGTTTATTCGCGTATGAGTTTTGTTCTCTTTCAAGCGTTGTTTGTAATTTCTGTTTTTTTTTTTTGTTGACACTTTGCGCACCACTTCGTGCGACCGATCGTCCGTCAATTAGGAACTCAAAAGAGAAGATTATTCGCCTTTCATTTGTTTAGCGTCAACCGGGCTGTCTCGCGATATAATGATACACACTCACATATACACATACACACACACACACATACTCTTTCTCTGTAGCTATCTCTGTACAAGTCACTGTGTGTCTTTTGTCTTTGCACGCGGCTCGTGGTCGTCTGAATATATGTGCGCAGAGCGTATATATGCGCGCGCGTGTGCGTGTGTGTACGCGAGTGTGTGTGCGCGCGTGCGTGTCTCTCTTTCTCTCTCTCTCGTTAACCGCATATAATGTCTGTCTCTGTGTGCGTATTTCCTTAACGAGCTTCCCGGCTTGCCGAAAGCGCGCACTTTAACCCCGCGCGGTTCGCACTCGAGCGCACGAGTGCGCGCGCTCTCGAATTAACGCGCCCGAACACAGAAGACGAAAGTAAAGCAAACACGACGAGCGACACTTCGCGCGCACGCGGAAGTGACGCTCGGTGTTGTAATGCCGCGGCGTTGTTGCGCTTATTATCCCGCCGCATTGAAACGCAAACGCCCCGCGCGCGCGTCTTTTGCGAGGGAAAAATAAAATAAAAAAAAAAAAAAAAAAAGGAAACGCGCGCAATCGACGTTGATTGAATGCTGACGAATACTCGAAAACAATGCGCTTCAACGTGTGTAGATTTCAAACGTTTATAAATGTGCATGGTACTCTAGAAAAGCTCTGAGTCTCACTTTGAGAGAAGTAAAGTATTTCCGCCCTCGGTCGATCTCGAACGCTGCCGAGGAAGCAATTTGATTGGCTGCGAGTAGTTTTTCGTTTTGAGCTTCGTTGACTAAATTTTGCAACATTTACAGAAAAGATAATTTCTTTTTTTTTGTTTTTGTTTTTGTTAGTTTGAAAGTCGTTTTTACGATTATCTCTACACAGTGGAAACAAAAAAAACAATCTCGACGACAAAACCGCCAGTATCGTAATGGGGTTTGCTACTTCTCTCGACGGGAGGATTCGCAGCGAGAATGCACAGGGAATGGTACGTGATGCATGTGCAGAGTTTCCTTTAACACGCGTGCGCGTATTAACCCGATTGATAATACACCGGAGGATGCTCGTGGAGGCATTTATCGTATTACCCCCTTGTCTTCTCTTTCTCTTGCTCTCTCTCTCTATTTCTCTTTCTCTATCTCTCTCTCTCTTTCTCTTTCTCTATCTCTCTCTCTCTTTCCCTCTTTCTGCCATCCATATCAACCCCTTTCGACTGTCCTTCTCGACCTCATTGGGCGGGGCGAGGGTGCACCGAGTAACGGCGTGTGCTACGCCTCTTTGACAGATTTGAACACGGTATTTCAGCTCCATTAGTAGAGTAGAGCGATCTAATTTCTCCCTTTTCTGGGCGTTGGTAAGCACCGGTCTCTCCCGTTGGCGCTAAAATTAGTCCGAGGTAACACGAGAGTCGGTCTCGCATCAGCGAATCTCCCGTTCGCGCGCGTTCTGTCTCTCCGTCTGTCCAGCGAAAAAGTAATCGCGTTGTTCTTTGTGGTGCGACGATTTTTGCGGAGCGCTACACGTCATCCACACGGATATGTACGTTTCGCGCGTGTGTGTCGGCATAAATTGCTTTTGCGCGTTTTGGAAATGGAAAAAGAGAGAAATGCAACGCGGAGAGACGCTGCACAGTCGATGCTAAGACGAACTCAGCGTACCAACGGCCAGAACAAGAAAAAAAAAGCCCAGGAAGCAAAAGTGCTGACAGAGAGAAGGGAATGTCAGGTTGGCTCTTTCTAACGCCTCCCCCGAAACAGACTCACAACGCTCTTTCGTATCACTCGATCCAGTTGCTAGCTGTGTACATCAACTCTCGTTTCTTTTTCCCTTATTTCTTCTTCGACGTTTTATTCTTCACCCCTTTCTGAAATCCCTTTTTCCTTTTCTTTATTACATACAAAAGGAACAAATTATAGACCCGCCTGATATATACATCTCGCCAAAGTTCTCGGCACGAGCTCTGTGGCTGCCAAACACACTAAAAGCCTAGCAGTAGTCTCTATGCGGCCAGGTGTCAACCGTGGTTACACGTTGCGAAATCGTCTCTCCGTTTCTAATTTCACGCCCGCCGTCACGAAGAAGCCCTGTGTTATGTTTCGATCGCTTTGACATTTATTCGAATTAAATACAAACCGAAATTTGCCCGCGTTTTAAGACAAGATTTATTCAGATTCTGATTTACGTGCGCTTTCGAGCTTAATTACCGAGCTAATTTACAAAGTAACTGCGCGCAACAAACAGGAAATGTGCGACGACGTGAACTCCAAAGGATCTCGTTTGCTCAATAAATTAACGTGTCCCGGCGGTAAAGTAAATCCGCGACAAGGAAGAGAATCTTTTTTTTTTCTTTTTTTACGGGGTAAACCGCGGCTTTTAAGAGCCGCCGTAAAATTAAGACGCAACCGCGCTTTGAAGCTGTTTGCTCCACCGAGCCGGTCATTAATTGACTTCGCGTGTTTCGCAACCGTGTATCCACGGTCGCCGCTCGTCCACGCCAAAGTAGACAGTTTCCCCCGTTCTGTAAACGCGCCATTGTTTCCGTGTATCTGCTATTCAAAATCTGTACTCCCCCCTTTTCTCCCCGCCAATTCATTCGTCAGCCAACCTGTAGTGTCCCGTACATCGATCCGAAATTTCCTATAAACGTTCGATTCGTGTCACGAACTTTCTCCGAATAGAAAAAAATTCACGACACGTCAATAACAGTTTTCATTACATGTTTTCTTATTCTGTTTTTGTAATTACCCTGTGATTTGATTGTTCTAACAACGATGCGCTATTTTTCATAATTTTACATGCGTAACACGAAGTAGAGAAAAACGCGAATATGTACGATTGCGATCATATCTCTTCCTCTCCCGTTTGAACTGTTTTTCTCCTTCTGTACGTACATACATCCACCTGTCTTACATCCAACCTACCTTCCAAGCAACTATCGAGCGATGTAATGCGCGATCGTAATCGAAGAAGAGCCAGCGAGCGTTTGAACAATCGCCTCACCCATCACCTATTCCCTGATCGACCGATATCCTCCCTCTGACTTTTGCGACCCCCCCCCCCGGCTCTGCCAGCCCCGAAGCCTCTAGACACTCCCCGCCCCCTCTTAAACCCCTTACGCCCACATAGATAGAGTGCCATGCCATGCGTGTTCGCTCTTGCTGTAGGTATGTCGCGAGTTTCAACGCGGGGCGTGCAAACGCGGCGAGACGGAGTGCCGGTTTGCGCACCCCCTCGAGACGGTGCAGGCGAACGAGGACGGCTCTGTGACGGTCTGCATGGACGCTGTCAAGGGCCGATGCAATCGGGACCCCTGCCGCTATTTTCACCCCCCTCTGCACCTTCAAGCCCACATTAAGGCCGCACAATCTCGGGCTAGCATTGCGGTAATGCATTCTCTCTCTCTCTCTTTCTCTATCTCTATCTCTCTCTCTATCTCTCTGTCTTTTTCTTTTGTCTTTCCTTCTTTTTTTTTTTTTATTACTTCCATTTCTCTCACATGGTTTTCTTTCTTCTTCTCTATAACATTAACTCTTGTCACACACAGTTACGTTTTTCTTCTGTTCTGTTCTTGCTCCCCCTTCCCCGATTCATGTTCATTCTTCCCCGGTTTTTGTTTGCAATTTTTTTTTCTCCGATCCTTTTTCCAAACACTTCCTTCTGATCTGACTTTTGACGACCGGTGTTACCTCCTCGTCCAGTATTTCCTTTCTCGCGCGAAATCCACTATCTCGTATCCTCTGGCTCCTTAAACGACATCGGGTTTTCTCTTTCTGTTTTTTCTTCATCACGCGTATAAACCCTGACCCTTCTTGTTTTTATTTCTCCGTTTCTCTGATTGTCGGTGAATTGCGCGACGGAAGTTCTATCTTATTACCGAAATAGATTGTGTGCGCGAGAAAGAAGAACGTAGCAGCGCGATGTAAATTCGTCATAATTTAAGAAAAATACGCTTACGATTTTTCTTCCGTCGTCAAAACACCGACAATTTTTTTATTTTTATTTTTTTTTTTATCACATTCTGTCAACGATTGTCCCATTAAAAACAAACAAAAGTAAATTTCGCAACCACACTTATTTCACAAAAGCAGACAAAACAATTTAACGTGTGTAAACTACATATATATTTAATGTGTACGTATGTTAGTGTAAGAAGGTATAAAAGTGTAACACACACGGTGACTGTGAAAATATTTTTGCGACATTTGTCAACGTACACAGTGCCGTTGAACACCGTTAAAACTCTCGGAGAGACGTTAATGGGTCAAGCGATGACACACTGATAATCTTTTTTCTACTTCTCTTCTTTTTCTGCCTCTACGCCTCTTTCCAGCCTCAAACCTCGCAGATCGTTCCATGTGGCGTGTGCTTCATGCAAGTGTGTCGTCTTTTTTTTTTTTTTTTTTTTTTTTTTTTTTTTTTTCTGTCCTTTTTTTTTTTTTTTTTTCACTGTTTGGGCTGCGATAATAAAGTACAGTGGTGTTGATGTCGCTTGTCGTTGAGGAGAAAATGTACGGGGACGTGTTACGTACCGCGCGGTATCGAGTTTCGTTATATCGTTGCAATGCGTCTGCCAGTACAACGAGTTATCTGTCAAGTCTCGGCTTTAAAGTGTGGACATCTCGCGATTGAAAGTGTGTTGTCTCCGAATAAATTTTAATTAAAGTAATTTTTAAGGAAACAAATTACATAATCAATTCGAACGTTTCGTAATCGAAAGCATTTTGTTATTTAAAAATGAGCAAATTGATTGTTCGTGTGTTGCGATGCGCCATACAATTCTTATTCGAACGCTTTGTAATTTATGTGTCGTGTGCTTGCGTACGTATTGAGAGACTATGTCACCGAACTGCGTTCCGCAAAACTTCTTCACTTTAGAATGTACAGCTCGAAAATCTCACTGTTTAAGTTAAGCGTACGAAGACCGTGAAGAAACAACCAAATACATCGCGCTTTCGCTTAATTAAGCTTGGAAAGAAATCGCTCCACACGTTTTTTTTTTTTTTTTTCATTTTTTTTCCTATTTGAACCGTTTACTTCTCCGAATCGATTGCTTGGCTCAAGTTTCTACTTTTAGATTATCGATCTGCGCTTTCTCTCTTTCCGTTTCATGTCACATCGCTCGAATTACCATTTACCGGAGAATATATATATGTCACCGTCCCCCCCACTGTACTTTTCTCTATCAAAGAAATGCGCCTGAGTAAACGAAAATTTTTCTAAAATCGAACAAACGAGGGAGAGAATATCGATACTCTCTCCCTCGCGATACTTTCGAAAAGTCTTTTGTGCAGGCGGAGATGTCGCTTGCGGAGAACAAAAGACCCGAAGTGCACGCATGTTCCCCTCGACCGCACATTGTTCCCTTTCCTTCTTCCACGGCTTAACCCCTTTTCCATCCCCTCTTTCTCCCCTCTTGTCATCGGTTTTCCTTCATCCCTTCAACTACGGACTTTCTTTTACTCCCTCTTTTCGCTCCTTTTTCTGTGTTCACAGTCTCTTTCTGTTTTCTTTCACGTTTGCCATCATCCTCTCTTTCAGTTTCTTGGGTTTGTGTGTTGAAAAGGAGCTTTTCGTTTTGCTGCGCTGCTTTTCGCCAATCTACGTCGAGTGTATATACGTCGTCGTCGGGGCTTCTCCCTTGATCGCGACAGTCCCTTTACGTGCTTCACACGCTGTTGAACACGTATCGAGTTCTACATAATGTTGACACATGCCGCGCGATCTGTATCTGCGGATATATCTCCGCACGCGACGTTATCGCGCGCGCGAGGACGGATTAAACGATGAGGTAATAATATTGGCCAATTGTTGCGCAGTGCTCGTATTATACGACAGCTACGTTAGGAATACGATAAATCGCTATATTATTTCATATACAAGCCGTGAAATGAAACTGAATTTTAAAACCGACACGCTGTCGATTTAATAACATATCAAATAATAATTAAATATTTATTTAACATTGAATATTTATTTTATTTTAAAAACTAAATGAGAATCACACGCTCGTATTGTAAAAACAAGTAAATAGATCACAATGTGAGGTCAATATCGAGCAAAATTGA